>JBBDGP010000568.1:222500-297500 GCA_037952835.1 Lithobates septentrionalis | reverse complement strand
CCGACTGGTTTTCAGGAAGAGTTAAGCTGGGTACACACAACCAGTGGGTTGAAGGAAAAAAGCAATGTTGATGCAGTGACCTCTCTTGCCTGGACATTGTATTCCGACAGGGGGACTACCATCTCTCTCCCCCACCCACCAGAATACACCGATCAGCACTTGCAGCCAATGGCTGTGAGCACTGATTGAATGCTTGTTTGCCAGCATGTCCGTTAGTCCGGCTTCTGTAGAACAGACGACTGTGTACATAGACCAAAAGTTGTGCAGTTCCTGCTGACCCATCCAATTGTTGCCCAATGTGTACTGGGCATTAGAAAATAAACTAACGAACAAACATGTAACATATTGCAGCTTACCAGCCCTGAGATGTTGTAGCTGTATTAGTTTCCATTTTTCAGGCCAAGAACATTTTCAGCAAGTACAGGAAATACCTGTTGATCTTGCCAGAAATACAGTGTCCTGGTCACTTCCTGTGAGCTGAAATAAAGCACAAACAATGGTATTCTTCTTGTGTAAACTACTAATCCCATCCCTCCCATGTAATGAAGATGAGGAACAAAAAGGCAGACATGTTTAAATGCCAGCCTAGGTGACAACCATAGTCAATTCAATATTCCAGTCGCACACGTTCCCGGATAAACGGCATAGAGCATTAATGGGTGCTGTAACGATTACCAGTTGGGTTCTGGAAGCATCAAACAAAAGTACATCTTCGCCAGCACACCATGGATCAGCAAACAAGGTTGTCCAAAGAAGGTTTTTTAATCGAAAATGGTCACATCACAAGGGGGGTGCAACGTTTCGGGGCCGCGCAGGACCCCTTCGTCAGGCAAGTGACACTTGCCTGACGAAGGGGTCCTGCGCGGCCCCGAAACGTTGCACCCCCCTTGTGATGTGACCATTTTCGATTAAAAAACCTTCTTTGGACAACCTTGTTTGCTGATCCATGGTGTGCTGGCGAAGATGTACTTCTTCTAGGTGACAACCATGACACCTTCCATACAGTATACAGTAGAGAGTGTAGTCACGCAAACACAGGAAGACTGTTATTTGTAGGATTACCAAGTAGCTCATATAAAGACTGGAAAGCAGCAATATATTACATTTTTGTGTTTGAATCTAGATGCGCTTTAAGGCCTTCATTTAGTAATTTAGTAGATCTACTGTGATGTTAGACACAGCAAACCAAAAACAGGCTTTCAACAGTACCCTCTAAAAATGCAGCGAGTTCAAAATCTAGTTGGCTAAACCACAAATGCTCTCTTAATGGTAAATACGGCTGAACCGCAGACATCGGTGAAGGTTTGGACATGCATGCACAACCCAACTACCTCAGTGACTTTTAAACCAGTTTCTCCCCTACACAGAAGAGATCACACCAACAAACACTCATGTTTAGGACAATAAAATGGAGGGAAAGGGGGGTGCAGATTGTCCCAACACGGAGCTGGGGAACCCAAAATAGATGGAGCAAGGGCTTCTTTATAACCCAAGACTGTTTGTTTGGGACCGTCGGGCGCTGTCCCAAAGAAAACGGTTTTGTAATCCAGATCTTCAATGGCTGGATTGGAAATTGTCTGTAGAGATGAAAATCTTCTAAGCAACACATGCCACTTCCGATTACATGAATATTTACTGAAAGATGGTTTGTTTTCCAGCCCTAACACTTTAATCGCCATCAGAAAGTAGTAGATGTGTTATGTGCAACATTGATGCCAGTATGCCAGCCTTCAGAAAACCTCAGGCTCAAAGTTAACCTGTCGTGTGAGAAATAAAGGAGATGCGATTGTTAATCTACTACCCAAACTACTGCTTTAAAACCTAAGTTGACCTAAAACAAAAAATAAAAAAAATCAGCTCAGGGGCCAGGGAGATGTGTCCCTTGTGCTGCTGTGTCCCCCTTTTGCCGAAATCTTACTCCTCCAATGCCTGCCTCCCCCCACCCCCAAATCTTCCAGTGCAGTAGGGGTGAATAGCACTGTGGGAGTTGTCACAGGCTCTCATCAACAGTGCCTGACCATGCCCATCCTTTTCACCCACCTCCTTCATTCATAGAAGTAGTTACTACAGCCTCCATGAATGAAACGGGATCTATGAATGGTGGTCGGGTGGATGATTGATACCGTCCACCCCCTCTATTCACAGAAGCCGAATGACTTCTCTGTATATCGGAGCTAGGCAGGTATCAGGGGGCCCATCAATGTTTCATCCAACACTCATCCATATTTCTAATTGATTCTTACAGTAAAAACGGGTGAATCTTGGGTGAAATGTGTGTTTATCTTGGGTGAAAACATTAATAAAAAAAAAAAAAAAAAAAAAAAAACGACCCCCTCAGTACATCAGAAGTCTCAGAGCATCGTTGTCATTATCTGCACACGAACTGCAGGAATGTCATCTTGCTGCTTGTGACAACTGTTTGAACAGAAGTGACACTGATATGCTTGATTTGAAACAAGCTTTATATCCTGCCAGGGCTATTTCAGAGGCGTGAACCAGCAAATGGCAGGATCAGTCATGTAAAGCCAGTGACAGATAAAATCCTTCTTGCAGGCACCCAAGCCAAGTACAGACAGCAGAAGAAACCAATAATCCTATTCAGTCACATGCTGCAGTTTTGTGTGGTCGGGGTATGTACACCGTCTCATTGTTCCCAAATCCATTCTCTCTAGAAATCTAGGCATCTTGTGGTCAACACAAGGCAGTCCAGATAGACCTGAAATAGATTTGATGCTTAATCTAAACTACAAACTAGTGCTTAAAGTGTATATAAACCCAAACTAGTTTTGGATAGAGGGAAGAGGGATTAGTACACTTATTCAATTTTTATTGCAGTCTGACCCCAGAAAAGTAACATGGGGGACATTTTCCAATGGAGCCACTAGTCCTGGTGACCTGGGGGTCCCCAAGGAATTTCCTTAATTTGCAGGGATGTTCTCTCACTTCCTGCTTGTTTATGGGGCAGGAAGTGAAGGTTAACCTCCCCAATGGGACAGACGGCAAAAAATAAACCGACAGGGGTGATAACCCTCCCTTACACTATCCAAAATAAAGTTTTGCCTATAGTTCTACTTCAACCACTTAATGACCGCGCCACGTACATTTACTGCAGCAGGGCGGCCCTTAACTTACCTGTACATGATCGCTGTTGTCGGCTCTGGGGCACGTGCACCACCAGAGCTGCACTTCCGCTGTGATTGGACACGGCGGGAGCCAATCAGCGTGTCCGGCACCCACGGATGGCCGCCCAGACCTGGCAATCGTTCAGAGGATAGACAGAACAGCGTTTGGCCGATGTAAGGGAGATCTTGTGTTTCTGCTAAGCAGGAACACGGATCTCCGTTTTCCTCCAGTCACAGCACCCCCCCCTTCCCACAGTTAGAAAGCACTCCCTAGGAGCACACTTAACCCTCTGATCGCCCCTGATGTTAATCCCCTTCCCTGCCAGTGCCATTTATACAGCACTGATCACTGTATTGGTGTCACTGGTCGCCAAAAAGTGTCACTTAGCGTCAGATTTGTCCGCCGCAATCTCGCTAAAAATCTGATCGCCGCCATTACGAATAAAAACAATAAAAAAAAATAATAAGTCCATAACCCTATCCCATAGTTTGTAGACGCTATAACTTTTGCACAAGCCAATCAATAAACGCTTACTGGGATTTTTTTTTTTACCAAAAATATGTAGCAGAATACATAATAGCCTAAATTGATGAAGAATATTGATTTTTTTTAAATTTTTTTTATTTGCAATACGGCACTTTGCAAAATGGTGAAAATCGAATGTACCCAAAAATTTCTCTAAAAATCTGGAGGTTTTCATTATTCACTTACAGCTTTCCGAATTTGAAAAGACCCCTCAAACTAGACAGACATTTTCAAAAAGCACATGGCCAGTAGAATAAAAAAAAAAAAAAAAGTGCTACTGATTTTTTGGGCCCCGCAATAATTGCGCAAATGTTCATATCACTATTTTCACTAAAAATACACTAAAATCTTTAATATTGCACATAAACACAACGTAACTTACAAAATTCCTGCTAAATTAGTACTAAAGCCTCCTTCAAATGTGGCATACTAAAGTGTATGCCCATGGGGGGCCATGTTTACATGCACAGGGATGCACAGGTGTTCTGTGCATCCCCGTATAGGCAGTCTCATTTATGTCAATTGGGATGCAACGGCTGCACAGGCATATCTGCTTTTCCCAATCTGACATCCGTGTGGGTACATGACCCCGAACGCAGACAGTGTGACCTCAGGGACATGCATGCGGACCTACATGGGTGTAAAATTGGGAGCAACGGCTCTGTTCGTGCAGGTGCTACATCCCAAATGACATCAAGGGGACTGCCTGCACAGAGATGCACGGAACACCTGTGCATCCCTGTAAAGGTATGCTGCGTATGCCCGGTGTGAACAAGGCCTTAGGCCCCTATCACACAAGCACAGCGATCGGGTCTGCCTTTTTTAGGCCGGTCCAATCGTACCACCCATTGTTCTCTATGGAGAGACTGATGTAAATGGACATGTGTCTGTTTTCACCCGCCCGCATCTGATCCAGTCCGCTAAAAACAAAGGGATGAGGATTCCATTCCCCATCCATCTAGCAGATGGTATCTGATGAAACTGGACAGGCGGTCTGTTTCCATCCGATCGTCCCATAGAGAATAGCGATCTGTGTCCGTGTCCGCTCTGCATCAGCGGAGCGGACACGGACCCGTCATCCTCCTGCTCAGCAGGGATCAGCAGACCGATCCCCCGTTGAGCTGGCGGACATGCTTTTTCAGAGTCCGCTCCAGGTGAAAGGGGTCTTACCAGGAGCGGCCGGTCCATTAGGGGTGCTGCTCACCTGCAGAGCGCTGGGCTCATATGTTTGTAAGAGGTTTTTTTTCCCAAGCCACATGATTACAGCCTGAGGCTTTAATTGGCTTGAAAAAGGCCGGGCTTGGGCGCATAGCATTGCACCCCGAACCCACCAACTTGTGAGTTGTGACAATAGCGAAATAATATTCGCTATCGTCTTCCAGTTTCGCCTCCTGGCCAAGCAGGACGGATCGGATTGGCCGGAAGGAGAAGCTGAGATATCCGTTTTTTTATTTACTTTTTACATTTTTTTCTTACAGCCATGTGCCCGAAAAGCACCGCAAAAACGATGGTAAAGAGCCACTAAAACTAGCGGCGCTTTACCGTCGATGCCTGGGCGCTGCAAGGGCTCTGTTTTTATTTTAAAATTAATTTTTGCAACTTTTTTTTTTTTTACAGTCATTTACATTTTTTTTTCTTGGGGGGGGGGGGGTCTTTGGTGAGATATCAGGGGTCTAAACAGACCCTCATATCTCTTTTTTTTGAGAAAGGGACCGAAGATAGTCCCTTTTCTCTGTATCACTTTACTTGAATGAATGAGAATCTGTATAGAGATTCCATTGATTCAGAAAATGACAAAATGACAGTCTGATATATTGTAACCGCAAGTGTTACAATGTATCAGCTGTCAGTAGGCACATAGCAGCGATCAGTAGTGATCGCTGCATGTGCCCTCTTTTCTACTGGGGGGATCTTAGTAAATACAGGTTTACTAAGCCCCCCCAAGCCCCAACTTCACCCGCACCGCTTCCCCTCTCCAGCCTGACAGATCACGGAGATCTGTGCAGGGAGACGATGCAGGTGAAGGGAAGGAGAGATGCTGCTCGGAGCTGCCATAGATCGGGGGTGCGGGGGCAATCTGACTGGCGGGGGACATATCTGGACACCCCCCCCCCCCCCCAAGAAGCACCTGAAGCCGGCTAATGATGGTGGCTGTGGGGAGCGGGTTTGCGGGGGAGTCGGGATAGGAGAGGAGAGTGGGGGGGGGGGGCCAGTTTTAGATGAAAGGGTGCGGTGGCGGTGGAGAGGCTGGGGACAGGGAGGCAGCGGGGTGGGTGGGGGTGGACGGTCACATTTGGAGGTTAATAACTCATCAGTGGGTTGTAATCCGCTGATCAGAGTTATAGAACTGTTCAGCAGAGTCTGCTGAATAATTCTAAAATAAGCTTATGGTCATTGAAGTGACCATAAGCTTATTGGGGAGGGAGAAATGAGGTCGTACGACGTACTGACCTGGTCACCTGCGGGCACTTCTGTACATCCGTACAGACCTGGCAGTGAAAGGGTTAAATAAATCTCGCATCATGTGCCTCGATCTCACCCCTTGGACACATTACAACTGCATCAATAACAAAGGACTTCGATTTCAATTTGGCCAGGCAGCACAAGGAATCAAATCAGTTTTGCTGCACTGCTTACGTTTGAACAAGAATACTGAAAGGAGATGGGCTCATCAGTCTGCTGCTTCTCCTTCACGGTCCAGTCACGGGCTGGGGGAGGGAAAAGACCTGTGACTGCAGCAAAGAAAAATCAGGTCTCCTCCCCTGCCCAACAGGATTGTGCTTGAATGGCAGAGCTGTGTAAATCTTAGGACTGTATAGACAGAAATACCAATCCTTTGCAGAGTAAACACATCTTTCATCTGTGTATTTAGCGATTTGCCTTCCCCAGATAAAATTTTCATCTAATCACTTTGATAGGAGCCTGTGTGTCATTTGATGATAAACTGTCCCCAATGCAAATGAAAAGTGCAAAATTAAAACAAAAAAGCGCACAGCCAGCAAAATCAGAAGCAGAAAAGCACAAGCAAAGCTACTAAAAAGCAGAAAACCAGAACCCCAAATAAAAGCTCACCTTCATATCGGCCAGTGTGGGGATGGATACCCCATTGGTTCTATGAAGATCTGATACCAGCCCCTTCAAAATGGCCTCAATCTGAACGCAGCAAAGGAAACAGAGAAAGAAGGGAAAGACAGATAAGCAGAAAGGAGAAACCTATTTATTTAAAAATTATCCAGCAATCCATAATATTTCAAGAAACGGTCTTCTGAAATAGCAACGAGGGAAAGTTCTGAACAGGAACAAGTACACAGCAGTCACCAAAGCACAGCTACCGTCCATTTTATCTGAGCAAAACAGTACAGAAAAAAAACGAGAAAAAAAAACAGAGTTTTGATGTCTATCCAAACACTGCAGATAGCATTCTACTCACTGCAGTCAGCTTTGTAAAAGCAGCTTATTTACTAAATAGAGATTGCTTCCCTCTTTGAATGTAGCCCTAAGTGTTTGAAGACCACTTCATCCATCCAAGACACTATCTGCCTGGTCCTGACATTCTGAGCGCCCTTGACATTACTAAATGTTTGAAGGACACTTGGTTGGAGTCAAAACTGTCTGTTGAATGCCAATAAAAAGGTTAATATAGGAAAACCTAAAGTTGCGCTTAAACAATATGAACACTAGATGTAGCTATAAATTTATAATACTAAACAACTAATATTTAGGGAACGTATAGCATTATCTAGTCTGTTTGGTATTAGTAACAGTCGATCAATATGTAATAACGGTTTTATTTTCCTTTCCCTTTAAGATGATGTAAACACAAGAGGCGGTTCAATTGAGAAAGGGTTTTATAATATGCAAATGTTTTACTATTTCTAATTGAAACATTGTGAGCTTCTAATTGACCCACTGACCGAAACACGAAGGAAAGAGAAAAGAAGCGACGTCAGAAGCCAAAGATTAATGATGTTCACTTTGTGAATTTTTATTATTTAAGATATTGAAGTTTATCGGTTTATGTTTTTTTCTTCTTCCATCGATGGCACTAGTGGACTGAATGATGAAAATTGCAGATGGAAAAGTATCCAGAAGGAAGAACATGAAATTCCAAGGAGGGGGGATAGTAAAAGGATCTACACAGTTAAAACCCCTTATTAACATGGACTAAAAGTGCTTCTTGACCTCTAACAATGCAGACAATCATTTTGATGCACAGAGGTTCAATTATAGGTGGAGGAAACTACACACTGCAATGTAGAAGGCACAGGCAGGATAGAAACGAAAAACAAACAAAAAAAACAAACAAAAAAAAAAAAAAAAAAGAGAAAGCAATAGGGAGTAAGGCAGGCCAAACACGGGTCGAATTTCAAAAGAAGTATTTCGCACCATTAGTGGGATGCAGCAAAAGCCGATTTCCGTGTGGCAATCAAATTTGAGTAATCGGACATGTTGGAAATTTTTTGAAAAATTAACGATTTTCTAATCAATGATGGGAGAATAGTGCGAGAAATGTAATCAAAAAAGAAATGCGCATGTGCAAGAAAAGAAAATTCCCGGAAAGAAAAGAATATTCCCAGCCACAAAAATTCTTTTCTGTAGGAACATGAGGTGAAATTGAAGGCTTGGTTGGCCGAATTTCAAAATCAATGGTGGCACCATCAGATCACAAAAACGCACAGATTTCTGATTTTCAAAAGAAAATTCTTTCGAAATTCGACCATGTATGGCCAGCCTAAGTCAGGTTTGTATTTGTGTGACCCTAATAATTTTTGTAAATAGACTATAGAATACTACCATTACACCCAGTAAAACACTCGTTCCTCTGCCTTGTCTCCAGAATTCGGTTATACTGTACTTTAATGCTGTAGACACAATCTATGAGCTAGTTAGAAAACCTGCTCAGTCTGTTCTTTTATCATTTCCATACATTCGATTCTGTGCAATGCTGCAGAAAGCTGTCAATCAAGAGGCAGAAAAAGGACCAGAAGATCAATAGAGAGGACTGTGAATGGCAAGCTTCCCTCAATAACTTCAGAAGTCCTTGGAAGTGGTTCTTCTCCGGATCTATCACTGGCAGGTACTAGTGACAGTCTGAGAAAATAAGTGGGCTTTTCTCTACTGACATGTGTCACATCCTACTCTGATCTCCAGGAACAGATCTAAACAGGACATCTAGCGAACCGGTATTTCGGGTTACAACAAATAAAGCCTACAAATCAAAGCACATCATCTCTTAAAAGGGATTTTACAACAAAACGTATATGACAAAAGATCTTACTCCGATCAGTTACATAGTAGTATGGGATGTGTTGACTTGCCAGTAAAATGTCAGTAGCAGAAGCTTTGTCGTTTTCTACTTCATGAAGGAGGCCAGGGTGGCACTTATTTTTACCTTTGTTGGTTTTTATCTAAAATAGAAGACCCCTTTAAAGTATAGCTATGAGCAACATGCAAGCATGCTGTCAGATGTGTGTCATGGGCAAACAAAAGCCCTATATGCACAAGTCAACAAGTAACCTGGAGCAGGGAAACTGGATACGCTTATGTGACAAAACTCCAAGGCTTATGTTGGCAAAAATGTGCTAAAAAATAAAAAACATAGTAGCTATATTTTTGTCAATAGGGTGCAAATGCTAAAATCTTATACTTATAAAACACATTTATATCTGTTAAAAGCTTGTTTAAAGCGGAGTTCCACCCAGAAATGGAACTTCCGCTGATCCGGTTCCTCCCCCCCTCCGGTGGCACATTTGGCACCTTTCAGGGGGGAGCAGATACTTGTCTAATCCAGGCATTTGCTCCCACTTCCGGCAAAAGAGTACCGCAAAATCCGCAGCCATCTACACCATGTCCGGCCCCTCCTCCGTCCCCCCTGCTGTCTTCTGGGGAGAGACACAGGTCCCAGAAGACAGCAGGGACCAATCATTTAGCGCAGAGCGACTCGCGCATGCACAGTAGGGAACCAGGCTGTGAAGCCTCAAGGCTTCACTTCCTGATTCCCTTACTGATGAGGTCGACACCTCCACCTGGAGCCAAGGGACGGGTCAGCTTCGGGTGAGGACAACGCGGGTGCCCTGGACAGGTAAGTGTCCATATTTTAAAAGTCAGCAGCTCGCAGTATTTGTAGCTGCTGACTTTTAATTTTTTTTTTTCCTGGCGGAACTCTGCTTTAAATACATTAAAGTAGGATTCCAGCTTAAACCTAACCAGCCTTAAAATGTCCCCCTTTCTCCTCCTAACACCTATGCTGACTAACCTGTATAACAAAAAAAAAATATATATATATATACACATACACACACACACACATATATATATATATACATACATTTGGGGGTTCCGAGTAATTTTCTACCAAAAAAAAATTATGATTTTTACATGTAGAACAGAAGTGTCAGAATTGGCCTGGGGGGCAAGTGGTTAATTACCATAAGTAATACACAAATAATTATTATATATTGTTTTTAAGGTAATTTACTATATTTTCAAAAACTGTACTCAAGCAGGTGGCTTAACGGACAAATTACTGAAGTTTGAAGTTTTAACTTCCAACCAGTAATTTCAAAGTAAATAGATAAATAATTAGGTTATAACATATAGCATAATATGATTTAGCTTGATTAAAACAGTACCTTTTCAGCAGCTGCAACTTTAAAAAAAAAAAATAATAAATTTGGTGCAAGTATTTTGCCTTTTTAGTTTCGCTCTAAGCAAAACGTTGGAAAGAGAAAAATAAAATCTTGTTTGGATGCATATTTTATCCCCATGAGTGTCCCTACTAGATACATACATATACATATATATATATATATATACACCCTGTTTCCCCGAAAATAAGACCTAGCATGATTGTCGGTGATGGCTGCAATATAAGCCCTACCCCCCAAATAAGCCCTAGTTAAAGTCCTTGTAGGTCTTATTTTCAGGGTAGGGCTTATTTTCGGGGAAACAGGGTAGGGCTTATTTGGGGGGTAGGGCTTATATTGCAGCCATCACCGACAATCACGCTAGGTCTTATTTTCGGGGAAACAGGGGGTATATATATATATATATATATATATATATATATATATATATATATATATATATATATATATATATATATATACACACACATACACATACACATACATATACACACACACACTGAGGAGGGAAAGTATTTAGACCCCCTTAAATTTTTCACTCTGTTATATTGCAGCCATTTGATAAAATCATTTAAGTTCATTTTTTTTCCTCATTAATGTACACACAGCACCCCATATTGACAGGAAAACACAGAATTGTTGACATTTTTTCAGATTTATTAAAAAAGAAAAACTGAAATATCACATGGTCCTAAGTATTCAGACCCTTTGCTGTGACACTCATATATTTCTCAGGTGCTGTCCATTTCTTCTGATCATCCTTGAGATGGTTCTACACCTTCATTTGAGTCCAGCTGTGTTTGATTATACTGATTGGGCTTGATTAGGAAAGCCAAACACCTGTCTATATAAGACCTTACAGCTCACGAAGGAGTGACTTCACAACAACTCCGTGACTGTTCTTGAATGGCCCAGCCAGAGCCCTGACTTAAACCCAATTGAGCATCTCTGGAGAGACCTAAAAATGGCTGTCCACCAACGTTTACCATCCAACCTGACAGAACTGGAGAGGATCTGCAAAGAGGAATGGCAGAGGATTCCCAAATCTAGGTGTGAAAAACTTGTTGCATCTTTCCCAAAAAGACTCATGGCTGTATTAGATCAAAAGGGTGCTTCTACTAAATACTGAGCAAAGGGTCTGAATACTTCGGACCATGTGATATTTCAGTTTTTCTTTAATAAATCTGCAAAAATGTCAACAATTCTGTGTTTTTCTGTCAATATGGGGTGCTGTGTGTACATTAATGAGGTAAAAAAAAAAAAAAAAAAAAAAAAAAATGAAGGGGGGAATTTAAGGGGGTCTGAATACTTTCCGTCTCAAATCTATATATCTATCTATCTATCTATCTATCTATCTATCTATCTATCTATCTATCTATATATATATATATATAGATATATATAGATATCTATATATATATATAGATATCTATAGATATCTATCTATATCTATAGATATATATATATATATCATCCAAACAAGAAAATTTTATTTTTCTCTTTCCAACGTTTTGATGAATTGCAGTACATGCTTGTCAAGGCTGCGATCCATTAAAACATTGGAAAAAATAAACTCCTCGTTTAGACATTTACGCCTGCTTAAAGCGAAACTAAAGGCAAAATACTTACACCTTAAGGCCCCTTTCACACGATCGGACCGTTCAGGTCCGCCTGTCAGTTTTGACGGCGGACCTGAATGGGCGCTCCATGTTAGCCTATGGAGCGGCGGATGTCAGCGGAGACATGTCCGCTGACATCCGACCCGGTCCGATCCGCTAAAAGCAGACGGATGGCACTACGTCCAGGTCCGTCGCTGGCGGATCGGATCGGGTGAGATCTGATGAAAAACGGACATGCTGTCCGTTTTCGTCCAATCCCTCCATAGGCGGCAGCGGCGCCTGACAAGCCCCTCCCCGCTCAGTGAGCAGAGAGGGACCTGTCATCCGCCGGCTCAGCGGAGATCAACGGACTGATCTCCCGCTGAGCCGGCGAACCGAGGCGGGCTCCGTAGAAACGGAGTCCGCCTCGTGTAAAAGGGGCCTAATTCCAACAAGTTTCCTTGCCAGCTTTTTTCAGGTGCTGGTCTCCAGCCACTTGATTGGCCAGTGTGGGATGACTTAATTCCCTTGAATGCGCAGTCACCCCGACACACAGGCAGCACGCCAGAATATAAAATGAGCTGAGAATATGTAGCTTACTGTACATTCTACAGGGGTTTGCAAACAAGCAGGTAAGTGTATTTCAATGCAGAAGAGACATTCTACAATAAAGAGCTTTTTTGATGTTTGACATATGTTAAAAAAGATAAAAATAATACACAATTATAAAAAAAAATTTAAAAAAAGCCCCATTACACCCTATGAGAGCTGCGGATTCATGTTGCAGTGAACACCATGCTGAATGCAGAGTCTGCTACCAATATCTCGGTTACGAAGACATTGTCCAGCTGGAGTAGTAGAGAACAGTGTTTGCATGAGAGGGGGCTTTATTAACCATTGCTGTTAACAGTGTAAAACTACACTTATCCTTTATGTAGCAAAAAATGGAATCATGTTTTGAATGGTAGAGATAAAGAAAAGATAGAGATGTGCAGACATTAAAGGCCTTAATTAAACCTACTGGATCTGGAGAGAGGCGATTTGGGGTATCAGGATGGCTGTTCGACTCTTTCCCCTTTTTCTTCTTCTTGCCGCCTGCAGGTGCTGCTGTAGGGGTCTTCTGCTGGAATTCCTTTAGCTAAGAAAAGATTAGAGCCATCAGAGCACAATTTAAAATGCAGACTACAGTGAATTTACATGGTTGTTTATGCCAATTGTGTACAATAAAAACATGGAATACAATACATACAATCACTGACAATGTTCTTTGCATGTAGTCGATTTCCCCACTTTGATTTCAAATTTAATAATGCACAGAATTGCATTAAAAAATTTTTTTTAATAATTCCGAGACCCAGACCCATTCCCTCATTATTTGGCTCCCTTCTCCCCAAGGTATGTTATGGACACGTACTTTGACGCAGCCACTTAAAGCGATTGTAAAGCTTCGTGGTTTTTTTTTTTTTAAAACAACAAACATATTATACATACCTCCACTATGCAGCTCGTTTTGCACAGGGTGGCCCCGAACCTCGTCTTCTGGGGTCCCCCGATGGCACTGGTAATACCTCCCCGCATCATATAACCCCCTAGGACAGTGGTTCTCAACTCCGGTCCTCAGGACCCACTAACAGGCCAGAATTTATTTATTACCTTGAGGAGATGCAGGCTAGAATACTGCAATCACTGAGCAGTAAATGATATCACCTGTCATGTATTTCAGTTATCCTGCAAACCTGGCCTGTTAGTGGATCCCGAGGACAGGAGTTGAGAACCACTGCCCTAGGAGAAGCGCTCTCCCAGGGGGTGACCTAGGGGGCGCGCTCCCGAGTCCAGCATTTGCGTCCATAGACGCAGAATACTGGACTTAGCCCCGCCCCATTGGATTTGAATTGACAGCAGCGGAAGCCAATGGCTGTTCTGCTATCAATCCGTCCAATCGAGAGCAGAGAACCCCGGGCAGAGGAAGAGAGTGTCTCCGCTGTGGGAATTACGGGACTCAGGTGAGTAAAACAGGGGGGGCTGGTCACTAGAAGAAGTTTTTTCACCTTAATGCATAGGATGCATTCAAGGTGAAAAAACACGAGGGTTTACAACCCCTTTAAAGTGTAAGTTCACTTTTGGCAACATTTTCCAAAAAAGGCCTGGAATTTTGGATCATGCTTTGTTTTTTTGCCTTCCTCTGGATCATCTGTGGGTATTACCGTATTTATCGGCGTATAACACGCACTTTTTTCCCCCTTAAAATCAGGGGAAAATCGTGGGTGCGTGTTATACGCCGATCCCCCGCCGATTGTGAGCGTTTTGGCGGCTCTCGGCGGCTTTTGGCCGCTCTCTGCAATTCTCGGAGGCTTTCGGCCGCTTTCGGCCATTCTCGGAGGCTCTCGCAGTCCGCCGAAAGCCGAGTACGTCCGAAAGCCGCCGAGAATTGCTGAAAGCGGCTGAAAGCCGCCAGAAGAGGCCGAGAGCGCCCGAGAACCAGGGAGACTACACCTAGAGCAGTAACCGGTGGGATCCTCCCCAGGCGCTCCGGTTCCTCCCATGGATTGGCTCCTAGTTGAGTCTGGCAAGCTTGAGAGTTCTCTACCTCCTGGAGTGCCGGTGTGGCCAGCTATGATTACCCATCAGCGCAGCCTCCTCCGTGGCCCCCCAACAGCGCAGCCTCCTCCATGGCCCCCCATGAAGAATTCTTTATTTGCTGAATTTTATAACAGAAATTAGGACAGGTGGGGTTTTTTTTCAAAATTTTCAGTCTTTTTTTATGTAATTAGCAAAAAGTAAAAACCATAGTAGTGATCAAATAGCACTAGAAGAAAGCTCCATCTGTCTCCAAAAAAAAAAATAGAAATATTTTCATTTGGGTACAGTGCTGCATGACCATGCAATTGCCTTTCATAGTGCGACAGCGCTAAAAAAAATAAAAAAATGACACGATGGGAAGGGGGTTATCAGTTGGCAAAAGGTAAAAAAAAAAAAAAAAAAAAAAAAAACTGGCTCCTAGATTCAAGGGATATTTGTTAAGCCCTGCACTACGGTACACTACAAGATGGCTGTTTTGATAGAACAATGGCTAAACAGAAAAAAAGTTGTCGCTGTCTTGGAGGCGGCCATCTTGGTTACTAGCGGGTGGACCAACCATACCCACTAATTATATCCTCTACTGTAGTGTATACGCTGCCGGTGTGGTGTGAAAACAGGCATGTCGAAAACTGCAATTACTGCTGCTTGAGAGAAACCGGAAGTGACCTTTTGACAGAACACCTACTGAACCGGCCAAATTTCGATCTGTGTGTACCAAGCTTTACATTTCTTATAGGAGGACAGATAACTCAGAGCGGGAGTGATAGGAGGGAGAATATTACCAGCCTGGGGAGGCTAGGGTTGCAGGTAATGAAACTTGTTTGATTTGCCCTTCAAGAGCAAAGCATAGGTCTACATTAAAAACAAGCAACTAAAAGACAAAAAGGGAGTTCATTTATCGAAGTTTTTGGGAGAAATTTGCCAGTAGAAAAAAATAAAAAGCTAAAATGCTGATAAAATCGCTGCTAAGCACCAGCGTTTTTTATTTTTCTTATCCAGCGGCATGCCGGTATCCTTAACAGCCAGTGTATAGCTGATTGTTAAGGAGCGGGCTGCTGCAATTCTTAACAACGGATGACTTGTCAGCTTTCAGCAATGTTTCCCACTGACAACTGAAAGTAAACTAAAAACAACTGGCAGCAAAAAAATAAAAAAAAAAAAACAAACAGCGTGGGGGTCACCCCAATCCACATGCTCCCCTTTCTTGGCCCGCCAGGCTGCATGCATGAATAAAGGTTTGATATGGATTTGGGAACCCCACACTATTTTTTTTTTATTTTGCCATGGGGTTCCCCTTAACATCCAGACCTGAAGGACATGGTATGGATTGGGGGGCAGGGGACCCCCATGCTGTTTTTTTCTCAATTTTTTTATATCCAGCAATTGCTTCGTTTACATACAGCTGTCAGCAAAAATGCTCCTAAAACACTGTTTTAGGCATGTGATTTGACATGTCAAATTGCATCAATGTGAATCAGGGCCTAATGTGACCTATAAAAACTGTACAACTCAGTTGAAAAAAAAATAATCTTTTTTTGGGCGGGGTTTGGGGGGTAAAAACATAAAAGTGTGCACACCCTCTTAGAACTGGGGATGTAGCTGTGTTCAGAATTAAGCAATCACATTCAAACTTATGTTAAATAGGAGTCAGTACACACTGCCATCATTTAAAGTGCCTCTGATTAACCCCAAATAAAGTTTAGCTGTTTTAGTAGGTCTTTCCTGACATTTTCTTAGTTGCATCCTACAGCAAAAGCCATGGTCCACAGAGAGTTTCCAAAGCATCAGAGGGATCTCATTGTTAAAAAAGGTATCAGTCAGGAGAAGGGTACAAAAGAATGTCCCAGGCATCAGAAAGACCATGGAACACAATGAAGATAGTCATCAAGTGGTGAAAATATGGCACAACAGTGACATTACCAAGAACTAGACATTCCTCCAAAATTGATAAAAGGATGAGAAGAAAACAGGTCAGGGAGGCTGCCAAGAAGCCTACAGCAACATTAAAGGAGCTGCAGGAATATCTGGCAAGTACTAGCTGTGTGGTACATGTGACAACAATCTCCCGTATTCTTCATATGTCTGGGCTATGGGGAAGGAGTGGCAAGATGGAAGCCTTTTCTTACGAAGAAAAACATCCAAGCCCGGCTAAATCTTGCAAAAACACATCTGAAGTCTCCCAAAAGCATGTGGGAAAATGTGTTCTGGTCTGATTAAACCAAGGTTGAACGTTTTGGCCACAATTACAAACGATACGTTTGGCGCATAAACACCATATCACCAAAAGAACACCATACCCACCGTGAAGCATGGTGGTGGCAGCATCATGCTTCGGGGCCGTTTTCTTCAGCTGGAACAGGGGCCTTAGTCAAGGTAGAGGGTATTATAAAACAGTTCCAAATACCAGTCAATATTGGCACAAAACCTTCAGGCTTCTGCTAGAAAGCTGAACATGAAGAGGAACCTCATCTTTCAGCATGACAACAACCCAAAGCATACATCCAAATAAACAAAGGAATGGCTTCACCAGAAGATGAAAGTTTTAGAAATGCCCAGCCAGAGCCCAGACCTGAATCCATTGAAAATCTGTGGGGTGATCTGAAGAGGGCTGTGCACAGGAGTTGCCCTCACAATCTGACAGATTTGGAGTGTTTTTGCAAAGAAGAGTGGGCAAATATTGCCAAGTCAAGAGGTGCCATGCTGATAGACTCATACTCAAAAAGACAGAATCCTGTAAAAAAAATTAAAAAAAAGGTGCTTCAACAAAGTATTAGACCCCTTTCACACGGAGGTGGTTTTCCAGAGTTTTTGCGCTAGAAATAGCACTGTAAAACGCCTGAAAACCACCTCCCATTCATTTCAGTTTGACTTTTTACGCTGGGGAATTGCGCTTGCGGGAAATTAGGAAAAGTCCTGTAAGCAGCATCTTCGGGGCGGTTTGGGAGCGCTATATTGCTCTGCCCATTGAAATAAATGGGCAGCGCTCCCAATGCGCCTGAAAAGCGTTTCTGAAGCGCCACAACACGGGCACTTTTAACCCCGCTAGCGGCTGAAAAGCGCCGCTAAAACGTGCAGTGCTTTACCGCTAACGCACAGCAGCCCCAGTGTGAAAGGTCCCTAAAGCCTCGTACACACGATACACAGCATCAGACTTTTGTCCGAAGGGCGTGTGCCATGAACTTGTCTTGCATAAATGGTACACAATTGTCTGCCAACAAGCACAAACGTAGTGACGTACTACGAGCCGATAAAGAGAAAGTTCAATTGTCAGACGCCAACCTTTGGGCTCCTTCTGCTAATTTCGTGTTAGTAGAAGTTTGGCGAGTGTCGATTCGTGCTTTTCAGCTCGTTTCTGAATGGCCGTTCCTCAACCAGACATGTTGCGGAATGTGTTATTATTGGCCTTGGAGTTATTGCTTTGACCCAAGTCCAGTCCAGGAGGAGGGAGGAGGGAGGATTTCTTAGACCAAAAATTGGTTGCCTAATCGTGACCAATTATGTCATATGCCATTACTGTGGGAGCTCCAGGAGAATAATACGGATGAATTTCGGAATTATCTCCGGATGACGGACCCCTGCTTTCACCAACTCTTGGCATTGTTGACCCTATATTAAAGAAGCAGGACACATGCATGAGGCTTTTATTTTACTTTTGTGGTAGAATAATGATTTGATTTGGTGTATTTTCTATATTTTTGGACGCATAGAATACAATTTTTGGTTAAGTTCTGTTGGCAGATAGAATGTCTAATTTTATTATTTTTCTTTTTTTAAACACACAATAAAAAAAACGTGGAGAATAATACTTGGCTACATGTTACATAGTAGGTGAGGTCGAAAAAAGACACAAGTCCAACCTATATGTGTGAAAAAAAAAATAAATACATAAAGATATATATATTATATATACACACACAGTGGGGACGGAAAGTATTCAGAGCCCCTTAAATTTTTCACTCTGTTATATTGCAGCCATTTACTAAAATCATTTAAGTTCATTTTTTTCCTCAATGTACACACAGCACCCCATATTCACAGAAAAACACTGAATTGTTGACATTTTTTCAGATTAAAAAAGAAAAACTGAAATATCACATGGTCCTAAGTATTCAGACCCTTTGCTGTGACACTCATATTTAACTCAGGTGCTGTCCATTTCTTCTGATCATCCTTGAGATGGTTCTACACCTTCATTTGAGTCCAGCTGTGTTCATACTGATTGGACTTGATTAGGAAAGCCACACACCTATCTATACAAGACCTTACAGCTCACAGTGCATGTCAGAGCAAATGAGAATTATGAGGTCAAAAGGAACTGCCAGAAGAGCTCAGAGACAGAATTGTGGCAAGGCACAGATCTGGCCAAGGTTACAAAAAATTTCTGCTGCACTTAAGGTTCCTAAGAGCACAGTGGCCTCCATAATGCTTAAATGGAAGACGTTTGGGACGACCAGAACCCTTCCTAGAGCTGGCCGTCCAGCCAAACTGAGCTATCAGGGGAGAAGAGCCTTGGTGAGAGAGGTAAAGAAGAACCCAAAGATCACTGTGGCTGAGCTCCAGAGATGCAGTTGGGAGATGGGAGAAAGTTGTAGAAAGTCAACCATCACTGCAGCCCTCCACCAGTTGGGGCTTTATGGCAGAGTGGCCCGACGGAAGCCTCTCAGTGCAAGACACATAAAAGCCCGCATGGAGTTTGCTTAAAAAAAAAAAAAAACACCTGAAGGACTCCAAGATGGTGAGAAATAAGATTCTTTGGCCTTAATTCTAAGCGGTATGTGTGGAGAAAAACAGTCACTGCTCATCACCTGTCCAATACAGTCCCAACAGTGAAGCACGGTGGTGGCAGCATCATGCTGTGGGGGTGTTTTTCAGCTGCAGGGACAGGACGACTGGTTGCAATCGAGATAAAGATGAATGTGGCCAAGTACAGGGATATCATGGATGAAAACCTTCTCCACAGTGCTCAGGACCTCAGACTGGGCCGAAGGTTTACCTTCCAACAAGACGATGACCCTAAGCACACAGCTAAAATAACAAAGGAGTGGCTTCACAACAACTCTGTGACTGTTCTTGAATGGCCCAGCCAGAGCCCTGACTTAAACCCAATTGAGTATCTCTGGAGAGACCTAAAAATGTCTGTCCACCAACGTTTACCATCCAACCTGACAGAACTGGAGAGAATCTGCAAGGATGAATGGCAGAGGATCCCCAAATCCAGGTGTGAAAAACTTGTTGCCTCTTTCTTGAAAAGACTCATGGCTGTATTAGATCAAAAGGGTGCCTATACTGAAGAAAGAAAAAGATGTGCATAAGGCCCCTTTCACACATGCGGACTCAGCCTGTCAGTTCTTCAGGCAGACCTGAACGGACGCTCCATGTACCGACAGATGTCAGCGGTGACAATGTCCGCTGACATACGATCCGCTCCGCTAAATCCAGACGAATGGAAACCCTATTTTCCAGGCGTCTGGCAGATCGGATAAAAATGGACAGGCGGTCTGTTTTCATCCGATCTCCCCATAGAGGAGAGCAGAGATCTGACAGGTCTGTCTCTGCACAGTGAGCGGAGACGGATCTGTCATCCGCCGACTCAACGGATCAATCCCGTATAACGGATCAGCATGTGTGAAAGGGGCCTTAAAGTATAACTAAAAGCAAAAAACTTTTTTTTTTCGTTTTGGGGATAGGATGGAGAGGGATTAGAACACCTGTCAGTTGCTATTGCTGTCTGTGCCCCCGTTAGGGAGATTCACCCTCTCTACGAGTCTTGTTTGCCATTATTGAAAGTAAAAGAAAAGCCCATATTTTGGGTTGACCCTTAGAAAAGCACTAGAAGGGACACTAGTTCTGGTGACCTGGGCAATCCCCAAGGAATTCCCTTCATTTGCAGGAATATCCTCTCACTTCCTGTTTGGCTATGGGACAGGAAGTGAAGGGAAATTTCTACAATGGGACATAGATAGCGAAAAACCATCTGACAGATGGGACAACCCCTTAGGTTCCACGGTGAGTATAACAAGCATGCTTTACTGCATATACAGACTGGGGTTACTGTTGTGGGTTTAGTAACACTTTAATTATGACAATTGTTACATAGTTACATTGTTCAGCTTGGTCTAACCGCTGGCATGTGTGCAGTTCAAAGAACACTTTGCATTTCCTTAATGAATGCAAAGTGTTCTCTGTTGGGAGGAGAAGTGGGGTGGTTATGTGTTCACTATGTAGCAGGGCAGCCGCTTGCCACAGGATCCAGAAGCACGCAGCAATCCCTATAGCAGTTGAACCTACTGCAGTGCTTTCCAGCTTCCACAAGGGCTCCTACAGGTATGGAACAAGCAAACCACAGACTGCCATATCAAAACTTCAGCTTTAACATGTTCATCTTTTAAAATTCCCGCTCCTATGTTTAATTTGTAATGCTGTATATACATGGGAGTCAGCCATATTTGCTCACTACATAAGCAGACACAGCCTCCTGCTTTGCAGTGTTATATGATGGTTGGGTTTTTCGTCACAATGCAGGCCTGACAACTGACTGAGACAATAGGTTCCCCGTGTGGCCGTTATCTTATCTCAGATGTGAGAGGACAATCACACTGAGCCTCAGTGAGCAACCATTTCTATCTACTAATCTACAAATCACTATACTTAATACAAGAACACAAAAAAGGCAGAACGCAAAATGTGCACGTTGTATCAAAAATCATGTCAAAAATTAAAACGATGTAATATTTAAAAGCACACCATATATACCATATAAAAGTGTAAAAGACCAAATACCAAAACAAGGTTAACTTATAACGCAATACAAAAAGGACACAACAAAGTTTCATTGGTAACAATTTACACTCCATCTCTAATGAATTCCTCTGGGAATACACAATCCAGATTAGTTAATACAAACTAAAGGGGGTCTATCCTTTATATGCAAAGAATGTTAGAAGTGTGGTGTATCAGACACCACCATCAACCATCATTGTCTACAAATGTTTAGCTTAGTCAGACATTTGTGTGCGTTTGTTAAGGTAAAACATTTGAGTCATTGGATGTCATTTATAAAAATATGCGGTATAATAGCTTACTTCAGAGCGCCGTTCAGCTGACTGCCCCTGGTCTCCTCTCCCGATGCGATAGCTGCAGGGGGAGGTGCTGGGAAACCCCCGATGTCAGCCGAGATGTGGAGAGGAAGAGACCAGCATGACATGTTAGGTATCTATTTACTCAGCCTAGCATTCACGAGATAGATAATCTATCTATTTTAGAAGACGCCCTGGGGAAAAAAATGGTGGTAATTGCAACTTTTTTGTTACACAGCGTTTGTGCAGCAATTTTTGAAATGTGTTTTTTGGAAATATATATATCCATCCAAAAAAAAAAAAAAATTCCCA
This sequence comes from Lithobates septentrionalis, assembly GCA_037952835.1. Lineage (NCBI taxonomy): Eukaryota > Metazoa > Chordata > Amphibia > Anura > Ranidae > Lithobates > Lithobates septentrionalis. The sequence continues at coordinate 275,639 of JBBDGP010000568.1, read as the reverse complement.
AAAAAAAAAAAATAAAAAAAAAAAAAAACATCTCAAAAATTGCAACTTTTTTGTTACACAGTGTTTGTGCAGCAATTTTTGAGATGTTTTTTTTTTTTGGAAATTTTTTTTGGATGGATATATATATATTTCCAAAAAAAACACATTTCAAAAATTGCTGCACAAACACTGTGTAACAAAAAAAGTTGCAATGCCCACCATTTTATTCCCCAGGGCGTCTGCTAACATATATAGAAATAATTTTTTTTTTTTTTTTTTTTTTTTTTAAGGCAGACACCCTGGGGAACATATACTATGTTTGGGGGTTCTGAGTAATTTTCTAGCAAAAAAAAAATGATGATTTTTACATGTAGAAGAGAAGCGTCAGCATTGGCCTGGGTGGCAAGTGGTTAATTACCATAAGTAATATACAAATAATGATATATTGTTTTTAAGGTAATTTACTATGTTTTCAAAAACTGTACTCAACCAGGTGGCTTAATGAACAAATTACTGAAGTTTGAAGTTATAACTTCAAACCAGTAATTTAACAGTAAATATATAAAATAATAATTAGGTTATAACTTAGATCATAATAATATGATTTAGTTTGATTAAAACAGTACCTTTTCAGCAGCTGCAGATTCTCATTCTCCCTCTTAAGGCTGGGTTCACACTATTGCGAATTGGATGTGGTATCTCCACATCCAATTCGCAATAGCAGGAGTATGTGACCAGCTCTTTATGGAGCCGGTTCACATATCACCGATGCGGCTCCGGTGCGAATTTGCAAAGGAGCCCTGGGCGTCTTTTGGTCCTTTACAGGTCCGAATTCAGCCAAAAATTTGGGCTGAAATCGGACCTGAAAAACAATGAACCAGGACGCACAGGACCCCTGCTGTGAGCCACATCAGCATTCAGTGTGAACCAAGCCCAATTGTGAGAAGAACATGGGATTGTGGGTAAATCTTATTCCCATAAACCCACGCTTTTCCCTTCTAGTTAAGCTGGGAGGGAGTATGTGTCTTACAGACACAATGCCCCCTTCTATGACACTGTAGTGAGAGGCGTGCCTTCACTGCAGCATTTTTATTGGACAGCTGGAGCCAATGGTACTTTACCATTGGCCCAAGGCTCCAAGCTGTCCATTGAGCTCAGTGCTTCTGAAAAGAAGTGTGAAGCACTGTAACCTCATCCTCTCGATGTGTTGCAAACAGAGTGTGCCAGCTTGTATTTAAACTGGCCGCTCTGTATGTAGCTTCTGACAGGCTGCACAAGAAGTGCAGTAACTCTGGAACTATAGGTGGCAGGAGCCCCATTTTGAGCAGTGGTTGGGTAGGACTTCAGCTATCTACCCCCCAAATTTGGGGTCACTGTGACCCCAGGTCACAGGCAGGAAGGGGAGGGGGGCGGATGACGGAGGCATGTACTCTGACCACAGTGTAAGGGCTCAACAGCCCTGATTATGATGGTCAGCGTACAGGGAGAGGGCAGAAACTGGCAGGATCACCCAGGTATTTTAGGCGTTACAGGGGGCCAAATTACACAGCACAAGCACTGTGCTGTATAACATGCTTTAAAGAAACTGGATCAATAATTTTTTTTTTGGGTTAACAAATGCTTTAATGTCAAAGGAAAGAAGAAAAGGAGGGACTGATCTAAAGCTGGCCATAGACACTTCGAACCTCGGCTGGTTCAGCAGAAACCAGCCAAGATTTGAACCACATATGGGCAGGCTGAATGTACGATCAATCAACTTGAGTACAAGCAGCCTTCCGGATTTTACATGCGATTATCGCTAGCAGCTACTATAGCCACTAGCAGTAATCACTGTGTTCTCCTGGCAGGGATGGCTTCCTCCACCGGAAGAACACAATGACTCCACAGGAAGGATTCCCATTTCAACACTGGCTGCGGCCATGGTTGCAGGAAATAAATTTGTTCCGTCTATGGCCAGCCTTACAATCAGAACAGGTTTTCTAACCTACCAATACTTTGTTTTCCCCAGATAGTGGCCAGTTAAATTGGAGGCCTCTAACAGAAAGGAGATCATCCTCCTCCTCTCCAGGCAGAAAACGCCCGGATCTCCTCATGTCCACAGGGAGCCTAAAGTGGAACGATACTCACCTCCACCCCAGCGATTCAGCCTCAAGACTCAGGGAGCTCCCTTGCCAGTCCCTGACATCTTCGGGAGGTCTTCTACTGGATTCTGATCTTTGCCTGTTTGGCCAGGGTCTAACAGCGTCGTTCCCGTAGATATTTATCTCGATCAACAATGACATTGTACAGAGCTGCATAAGTGCCGTATGTCATGTTCCACTTTAAAATATGTAAAAAAAAAAAAAAAAGTTTGTTTCTGGTAGAAAATGATTGTAAATTAAGTAATTTTTCTCCTTCACTGATGTGCGCTGAGGCTGCACTGATGAGACGGCAATGATGAGGAGGCACCAATATGCAGCCCTGATAGACACTGTTGGGGCTGCACAGATAATCAGTGCCCCGATTATCTGCGCAGGTCTCGCCTGTGAGGGAACGCAGCTGATCGGCTCTCTACACACGCTGTCAGTGTGAGGAGAGGAAAGCCGATAATCAATATTTCCTTGTTTACATGTGATCAGCTGTGATTGGACACAGCTGATCATATGTGTAAAGAGCCATTTCATTGGCTGATTACGGAGAACGGATAAGTGGAAGTTCCATTTTTGGGTGGAACTCCGCTTGAATGTTCAATATTTGCGGAGAGAAACTCATTTTGAATTTGTACCCGTTATCGTATATTCTTCTTGCATGTAAGTGTCTGTTTATCGTTTTTAATAAAATTTAAGTGAAAGAAGAAAGCAGGGTGGCAGAGAGCTGAAGCTACACTCTGTAGTGAGGAAAGCTCGGAGAGCTGATTTGAGGGAAGGGCAGGGCACCCACGTCTGCCCTCCACACAGCAAACCGAGAATAGCTCCCTCCCGTGTCACCATTTTTCTCTTGGTGTCAGGAAAACGTGACAGAAATGACTCGTGCACATAGCAAAGTCAAAAGGCAGCAGACAGAAATGACACCAAGGCCCCATTCACACCAGAGCGTAGTGTTCTCAGGCAGAAAGTCACACGATTTTGTACAGGGCAAAAAGGACACCAAATGTAAAAAGCAGAAAAACACCCAAATCTGCATAAAAAAATAAAGAAAGAAGAAGTTCCAGAACTTGTTTGAGCTTCAGGTGTTTTGGAGTGGAGATGTGAACCATCTCCAAGGAGAATTGATTTTTTTTTTTCCCCTCCAGCCTTTTGTAGCTTCAGGCTTCAAGCTACAAAATGCTCAGGTATGAATGGGGAGGGACTTAGTGCTCTGGATTGAGACAAGTACAGACTATAGAACAGGGGTCCCCAAAACTTTTCTAAACAAGGGGCCAGTTTACTGTCCTTCAGACTTTAGGGGGCCCGGCCAACAGGAGTAGAAAATGCCACATACCCTGTTTCCCCGAAAATAAGACCTAGCGTGATTGTCGGTGATGGCTGCAATATAAGCCCTACCCCCCAAATAAGCTGTAGTTGTAGGTCTTATTTTCAGGGTAGGGCTTATTTTTGGGGAAACATGGTAGGGCTTATTTGGGGGGTAGGGCTTATATTGCAGCCATCACCGACAGTCACGCTAGGTCTTATTTTCGGGGAAACGAGGTATTTAGTAGGAGGAATAACACCCCATCATTGGTGTCAGTGGAAAGAATAGTGCCCCATCACTGGTTACATAGTCACGCTGAAAAAAATAAATAAAGACACCTGTCCATCTAGTTCAACCAAAAAAAAAATGAAATAATAATAATGGTGTCAGTGGGTGGAACGGTGCCCATCATTGGTATCAGTGGAAGGAAAATTGCTCCACTGTTGGTGTCAGTGGCAAAAATACGACCCCATTGTTGGAGGAGAAAGTGTCCAAAGGACCAGATAACAGTAAGCAACGGGCCTTTGGGCCGCAGATGGAGAACACTGCTATAGAGAGATATGCTTCAGTCATATCTCATGTCTGAGGTTTACAACCACCAAGTTGTGTACTCTTATTACTCTAACAGGTTGGTTATTCTCCCTCATTTACATGTCATCTGAAGTACGTGTTGGTCCATACGCACAGTAGACTGGACAGATGCCGGTAGCAGTGGTATGAATCCATAGGAAGCACCGATTTGTAAAAAGGGGTGTAAAGTCTGGCATTACATAAAATATGTGTAGCCACTTTGTGATGTTGGGGGCTACATTTTAGACCTCTTAAATCTTGCTATTTGACCACAGATGTAGACAGAAAATGCCTTAAAAAACAAAGATAGCAGGAGATCAGCAGCACTGAGATGCAAATAAGGATGAGAAAAAGGAAAAGGAACTTTGAAACAAATATTTGACAATTGCAAACTCAATATTACTCAGAGTTTCCATCTACTTGTCTCTTATCTCAGTGATGCCAAAAACCTCTTACCATTTCCCTATGTAATATAGTCCTACTTGGACTACCTATCAATGGGTATGGGAAATGTCACATTGGGGAGGAGGGATTTTATTATGTCAATAACACCTTTGTGGTGGGGGGGGGGCTGGGGGGAATGAATTCAATAAACCAATGACATTTTTCTGGTGGTACGGCCTCTTTAACACGGCCTGTGTCTAATTCATGAAATCTGTGTGCAAGTTTCTATTCCAGCACTGACACATGCACCCGATTCAGGTAGTTCATACTACCACCACTTTTAGAAGGTGTTGCTATGGCTGTGACTGATTCTAAAAAGTATTACCCTCAGTTTGCAGAAACGCAAACTAGTAGTATTTAATGCAAACTCTGAGTTGTGTATAGAAAGATGCCAGTGCTCAGAGTTGGGCATATGTGCAGGGAAGTAGTCATTAATGTGACAGCTTCCAACACAGGTCTTGACATCTGCTAGGATGCCAGCAGTCACCAATGTCATAGCAGCTGATGACACATCCCTGGCCCCATTCAGCTGCCAGCTGGGAGATTTCCTGTCTGACAGCTGAAAGTAAACAAATGGGGCAGATTGCTTGCGGACATCATCGTCCAAATATGGTCGCGGCAAAAAGTGGGTAATGACATGAACCATCATCCATGTCCTTTTGTTTACTTTCAGCTGGGATTTGTCCCCGCCGGCAACTAAATGGGGCCAGGGATGGGTCGTCAGTTAGCATGATATTGGCTGCAGAGCTGACTAGAGACTAAACATGCACTGATAATGGGAGTGCCTGTGGTATGAATACTCCAGCCTCAGTCCCACTCAATCCAACAGGTTTATGTACCTGATCCCGACAGGAGGAGAAGCAAGGGAAGATTAAAGAGCATCCACATAACTCTATGAACTCCCTGGAGTATATCTCTGCTGTAAGTAAACTTCCACAAGTTACTTTTTAGGCTTTTCCAACTGAGCTCCTTGATTCATTGTTGGAGGGAGAATAACAGTAACAAGTAAAAGGAACAAGCCACGGGGAGTGACATCGCTGTCACCACCAATCTCATACACTGACCGGATACATTTCTCAAGTCAGTGCTTTTCCTAGTATGAGGACAAGAAACACGGCATTCTTTAAAAGGACAAAAGAGGAATTGTATCAAGGGCGCAATAAAGAAACGATAATCCCACCAAAGCAAATCTGCACACGAGGCTAAAGTTTTATGTGAACATATTCTTCAGCCAAAAAGTTTTCTCCTTTGTTTAAACCCACATGTATTATTTTTGGGGACTGAACTGGGTTAATCATTTTCATAGCTCAACATTTAAAAACACAATTCCAACAAATAACGGCCAATACGAACTAGGCAACAAAAGAGAACACACATTCCTAGTCATTTCTGTAGATGTGGATATCTTCTACTTAAAGGATAAGTTCACTTTTCTAAAAAAAAAAATAATAAAAGCACTTTTTTGCATGTAATTATTTTTTTGGAGCCTGTAAAGCATCGCACCTGCAATCAGCGGATCGCTGGTGCCGTTCAGGTCATCCCGTAAGGGCAAGCAGATACACCGTCAGGAAGAATCAATTAACTACTATGGCGCCCAACAGCGCCATGGTACTTTATTGAGAACTACATGCCGACAGCCGCAAAGGATGTCGGGGCTTAAAGTTCATTCACACAGAGCTGTGAATGGATGACCCACATGGCCACGTTGATTTAAAAAAGTGACAGCTAGTAAGGGGAACTTCTCCCTGTACAGCTGTCACAGTGGGTGGGGGGGTTGAAAATCAGGCAGCGGACGCAGCATTGGGAACGTTACATGATCCACCCTAAAAAACGGGTGTAACGTGTTCCCAAAGGTTTACTTATCCTTTAACACCCTCTACCCCATAGAAAACCACTGGGCCTCCACCAGAGCAGAACCCAGCTTAATTCTCAATAACTTGTCTTGATAGAAAGGCAGATCTCACAGTAAGAGATGTTTGCATATACAGATCTTTCACAAATTTGCCTTTTATGAACAGTCACTTTCTGTTATGAGTATGTCATACACACTCAGGTTAAACTGGATGGACCAGTGTCTTTATTCAGCCTTACCACCTATGTAACAATATATGTAAAGTCAACTTAAAGCGGGGGTCCACCCACACCGCCAAAAAAAAAAAAAATATTAAAAGCCAGCAGCTACAAATACTGCAGCTGCTGACTTTTAATACATGGCCACTTGCCTGTCCCAGGGTCCAGCGATGTCGGCAGGCGACGCCGAGAACCCGCTCGGTTCTCGGCAGCTGCCGCCGCCATCCTAGGTGAGGGAATCAGGAAGTGAAGCGTTGCGGCTTCACTTCCCGGTTCCCTACTGCGCATGCGCGAGTCGCGCTGCGCGTCCCAAGTCGTCCCCGCTCTCTCCTGGGAGCTGTGTGTTCCCAGCAGACAGCGCGGTCGGGACGGGAAGAGGCGTAGACTCCCATGGGAGTCTATGCCGGAAGTAGGTGCAAATACCTGTCTTAGACAGGTATCTGCACCCCCCTCCCCCCTGAAAGGTGCCAAATGTGACACCGGAGGGGGGGAGGGTTCCGAAAAGCGGAAGTTCCATTTTTGTGTGGAACTCCGCTTTAACAAAAACCTGCCAAAGAGCCCGTTATAGAATATTTAAGAATGACCAGCCCATCTGTTATATCCAGGACGGAAACTATAGACAATCTGCACAGTTACCACAGATGATAGATTTCGTCCTCATATACACTGGGCTTAAAAACGTTTTTATTTGTTTTCTATCCTGTAAAAACACCTTTATGTTAGTCTATGGGGTTGATTTACTAAGGCTATGTTAACACTGATCCAAAACAAAAGTCGTATGACTTCCGATCCGACTTTTGTCATGCGACTTCAATAAACGGGATCAGACTTTGATCTGACCATACCATGCCCTTTGAGTCTGGTATGAATGTTGAGGGGGGAAACCCCATGCCAAAAATGAAAAAACACAAAAAAAAAAAAAAAAAAAAAAAAAATTTAAAAAAAAGTGGGCGCCCCCCCCCCCCCCCCCCCAAGACCAAATCAACCCGTGTGTCTATGCATACATAGGTGTTAACAGGTGTACAAGAAGAGCATTTACGGGCTGAAAAAACATCACCCTTCTGCATTCAGGAGAGGAGCTTTTGGACAGGAAAAAAAAACGGTTGATGTGCCTAAACACTACACAAGAGCGTTTATTCCTTCCAATTGGCTAGAATAAATGAAAGGGGTTTTAAACCCTCAAGGTTTTTCACCTTAATGCAGCAGCCCACCAGAGTCCCACTTTTACTAACCTGAACCCAATCTTTCCATCGATGGGGACGAGCACAGCAGCTCCAGACGCTGCCTCGGGTCCTCATTGGATATATTGATAGCAGTGCAGCTATTGGCTCCCGCTGCTGTCAATCAAATCCAGTGACATGGGAGTAAGGGATCGAGTCCTGCTGTCTGTGTCAATGAACACAGCAGCAGGACTCGGGAGAGAGCCCGCGCGAGTGTCCCCTTGGAATGCGGCTCTCCAAGAGGGCCCTTGATGCAGAGAGGAGCCAGGAGTGCCGCTGGGGGAACCCAGAAGAGGAGGATCGGGGCTGCTCTGTGCAAAACCCTTACACAGAGAAGGGAAGTATAACATGTTTGTTGTTTAACCACTTCAATACAGGGCACTTAAAAACCTTCCTGCCCAAACCAATTTTCAGCTTTCAGCTCTGTCGCAGTTTGAATGACAAGTGCGCGGTCATGCTACACTGTACCCAAACTAAATTTTTATCATTTTGTTCCCACAAATAGAGCTTTCTTTTGGTGGTATATTGATCTTGATCAATAAAAAAAAAGCGAAAATTTAAAAAAAAAATAAGGTTTTGCTTTTGTTTCTGTTAAAAAATGTTGTAAATAAGTAAGTTTTCTCTTTCACTGATGGGCACTGATAAGGCGGCACCAATGAAGTGGCACCAATGAGCGGGCACTGACGATGGGCACTGATGGGCACTGGTAGGCGGCACTGATGGGCACTGGTAGGCGGCACTGATGGGTTCTTATGGGTGGCACTGATGGGCACCGAAAGGCATCCCTGGTGGCACTGGCAGTGGTAAGCATTGTGAGTAGGCACTGATTGGCAGCTGCCTGGGCACAGATTAGTATTTCCCTGGGGGTCTAGGGGGCATACCGGGTGGTCCAGTGTCGATGGCTTCCCTGGTGGTCCTGGGCGGCTTCCCTGGTCCTGGGGGTGGTCCTGGATGGGTTCCGAGGGGGGGGCTGTGCTGATAAACAATCAGCACAGACACCCCCCCCCCCCGCCCTGTCAGGAGAGCAGCCGATCGGCTCTCCTCTACTCACGTCTGTCAGACGCGAGTGAGGAAAAGCCGATCACCGGCTCTTCCTAATTACATTGTGATCAGCCGTGATTGGACATGGCCGATCACGTGGTAAAGAGTCTCCGTCAGAGACTCTTTACCTAGATCGGTGTTGCGGGGTGTCAGACCGACACCCCGCAACAACGATCGCCACGATGCGCGCCCCCGGGGGGCACGCAGCGGCTCAATATCCTGCGAACATCATATGATGCCCAGTCAGGATATTGAAACCACTTTGCCGCCGTGATTCTGCTATATGGCGGGCGGCAAGTGGTTAAAAAAAAAAAAAATGATGAACCTTTACAACCCCTTTAATATTCTGGCCAATGGAATCCATAAACGCTTGACAGACCAAATTGCGCCTGCAATAAGTGACTTTAGACGTGTTTAATAGGCCGCTTTTTCCTTTCAGGAGTAAAAGGCACTCAGAGGAGAAAATCGAAACGCCCTGTGTGCATGCGCTCCTAAGGCAGCCCTTCCTATTTCTAATATATACAGAAAATACTGCCAAATAGAATAGAAACTATTCTGAACTGAGCTCCAGTCTGCCCAAGACCCGAGGTTCAAATACTCTCTGACCAGACACAATCATGTCATTCGACTAGAGCAGGTAAAGCCGGGCTTTCAAAATCAAATCATACACCTCAGCCTTCCCTGTGACTGGCATGCCACTGCTCTGTGCATAATTCAGAAGTTAGGGGGTGAAGAGAAGAGGAGATGAAGGGTTTCAGTGTTGACCTTTGTAAAAAAGTCAAAATATGCATATCAGGACCAGTGGTATTCAGTCCCCTACAGTTTGGTCCGTTTCACAGAAGCTTCAGTTTGTATAAGAACATGAACAGCGAGCTTTTATTAAACTTTCAGCAAGCTTCAAGCAGCTTTCTCTAAGTCTTTAAAGCGCCCTTCAGCTCCCGTTTGAAAATTTCTATACACAGATCCTGATGGGAGTGCCAAGTGTCACTTTAAAAAAAGCTGCTAGCAGGCTTTCAACAAGCTTCAATTAGTGCTGAAGCCTGCTAGCAGCTTGTTTAAAGTGACTTTCAGGACCCCTATTAAGATCTGTGTTCAACATTCATAAATTGGGTCTGAATGGTACTTTAAAACCTTTAACAAAGCTTGCTGATCACACAAGCTAAAGCCCAATTGAAACTCTCCTAAAAATGGTAAAAAAGGGGGAGTGTGTTTTGAAGCATCTGAAGGACGACGATATAAAAACACCATCATAAATGTCTGGGGGAGCCAAATGTCCTGTCACCCCCACCTCTCCACATTCCTTCTTCCTATGTCCTGTCACCCCCAGAGCCCTGTATTTTGCTGTCCTGTAACTCGTCTCCAGTTACTCCCCCACCCTCCCCATGTTTTTTGGCTCCTTGACCTGTCAACCCAAATTCCCTACATATCTCTGCCCCATGTCGAGTTAGTCCCATCTCCCCACATTGCTCCTCCCCATGTCCTATCACCCCCATCTCCCTGCATTTTGTCTGTTCTGTAACTCCTGTCTCCACTTACACCCCCTTTCCACAATTCTTTGCTCCATGTCCTGTCACCCCAAATTTCTTACATCTCTCTGCCCTGGGTGTTGCCAACTCTGGATTCCATTGCTTTGTGTCCTGTCATCCACATCCCCCTGCATTCCTCTGTCCCTCAACTCCTGTCTGCAGTAATCCTCCCTTCCCCTCACTTCTTTGCCCCAAATTCCCCACATCTCTCAGCCCTGTGTGCTACCACTCCCACACCCCTTTATTTCTCTTCCCTGTGTCCTGCTACCCCCTACATGTGTCTTCCCTACATTCTGTCACCCCCCCCCCCCTGGACCCCTACATTCCTCTGCTCCATGTCCTGTCACCCTGAATTCCCTTCATATCTCTGCCCTGTCACCTCCATCTCCCTGCATTTCTCATCCTGTATCTGTCTGGTGCCCCCATCCCTCTGTCCTGTGTTCCATATCTCTGCCTCTCTGTCCCGGGTCTTGTCTCCATCACCCGTCTCTCTGTCCCGGGTCTTGTCTCCATCACCCGTCTCTCTGTCCCGGGTCTTGTCTCCATCACCCGTCTCTCTGTCCCGGGTCTTGTCTCCATCACCCGTCTCTCTGTCCCGGGTCTTGTCTCCATCACCCGTCTCTCTGTCCCGGGTCCTGTCTCCATCACCCGTCTCTCTGTCCCGGGTCCTGTCTCCATCACCCGTCTCTCTGTCCCGGGTCCTGTCTCCATCACCCGTCTCTCTGTCCCGGGTCCTGTCTCCATCACCCGTCTCTCTGTCCCGGGTCCTGTCTCCATCACCCGTCTCTCTGTCCCGGGTCCTGTCTCCATCACCCGTCTCTCTGTCCCGGGTCCTGTCTCCATCACCCGTCTCTCTGTCCCGGGTCCTGTCTCCATCACCCGTCTCTCTGTCCCGGGTCCTGTCTCCATCACCCGTCTCTCTGTCCCGGGTCCTGTCTCCATCACCCGTCTCTCTGTCCCGGGTCCTGTCTCTCTGTCCCGGGTCCTGTCTCTCTGTCCCGGGTCCTGTCTCTCTGTCCCGGGTCCTGTCTCTCTGTCCCGGGTCCTGTCTCTCTGTCCCGGGTCCTGTCTCTCTGTCCCGGGTCCTGTCTCTCTGTCCCGGGTCCTGTCTCTCTGTCCCGGGTCCTGTCTCTCTGTCCCGGGTCCTGTCTCTCTGTCCCGGGTCCTGTCTCTCTGTCCCGGGTCCTGTCTCTCTGTCCCGGGTCCTGTCTCTCTGTCCCGGGTCCTGTCTCTCTGACCCGGGTCCTGTCTCTCTGACCCGGGTCCTGTCTCTCTGACCCGGGTCCTGTCTCTCTGACCCGGGTCCTGTCTCTCTGACCCGTCTCTCTGTCCCGGGTCCTGTCTCTCTGACCCGTCTCTCTGTCCCGGGTCCTGTCTCTCTGACCCGTCTCTCTGTCCCGGGTCCTGTCTCTCTGACCCGTCTCTCTGTCCCGGGTCCTGTCTCTCTGACCCGTCTCTCTGTCCCGGGTCCTGTCTCTCTGACCCGTCTCTCTGTCCCGGGTCCTGTCTCTATGACCTGTCTCTCTGTCCCGGGTCCTGTCTCTATGACCTGTCTCTCTGTCCCGGGTCTTGTCTCTATGACCTGTCTCTCTGTCCCGGGTCTTGTCTCTATGACCTGTCTCTCTGTCCCGGGTCTTGTCTCTATGACCTGTCTCTCTGTCCCGGGTCTTGTCTCTATGACCTGTCTCTCTGTCCCGGGTCTTGTCTCTATGACCTGTCTCTCTGTCCCGGGTCTTGTCTCTATGACCTGTCTCTCTGTCCCGGGTCTTGTCTCTATGACCTGTCTCTCTGTCCCGGGTCTTGTCTCTATGACCGGTCTCTCTGTCCCGGGTCTTGTCTCTATGACCTGTCTCTCTGTCCCGGGTCTTGTCTCTATGACCTGTCTCTCTGTCCCGGGTCTTGTCTCTATGACCTGTCTCTCTGCTCCGTGTCCCCCTGTCCTGTGTTTCCACCCATTCCTTGCCCGGTGCTCTCATTCTCCCGACTCTCTCTGGTCCTCCTGACCTCTCACCCCTCCCTCTCTAGCTGTCACCCGGCCCCAGTCCGCACACACCACCCCTGTCCTCCCCCGGCTGCTGGCCATGTCTCCTCTCCTCCCCCCGGCTGCGGGCCCCTCCAATGTTAGTCTGATATACAGTGACACCCCACCGAGTGGTATTTACCTTCCTCCGGGCAGCCGCCAGCTTATGCTGTCTATCGTCAGCCATCCTGGGTCCGGCCGGAGAACACGTCACCGCCTCCCCACAATGCACCGCGACCTGCGCTCCGCGAGACGTCACCGCCAGCTGGACCGTCCCAGGGGGCGGGGATAGAAGGGGGCGGGGCGGGTGTGGAAGGGGACGGGAACAGTCCTCAGTTTTCATCAGAAATATTATCACACTTCTATGTCAGAGGATTACACAGCAGTGAGAGCAATCACCGGGATCCCGGATGGGACGCTGCCAGTAAGAACTACAAAACCCAGCATGTCATCTATACAATGTACTACAAAACCCATCATGCCATCTATACAATGTACTACAAAACCCAGCATGTCATCTATACAATGTACTACAAAACCCATCATGCCATCTATACAATGTACTACAAAACCCAGCATGTCATCTATACAATGTACTACAAAACCCATCATGTCATCTATACAATGTACTACAAAACCCAGCATGTCATCTATACAATGTACTACAAAACCCATCATGTCATCTATACAATGTACTACAAAACCCATCATGTCATCTATACAATGTACTACAAAACCCAGCATGTCATCTATACAATGCACTACAAAACCCATCATGTCATCTATACAATGTACTACAAAACCCAGCATGTCATCTATACAATGTACTACAAAACCCAACATGTCATCTATACAATGTACTACAAAACCCAACATGTCATCTATACAATGCACTACAAAACCCAGCCTGTCATCTATACAATGTACTACAAAACCTATCATGTCATCTATACAATGTACTACAAAACCCAGCATGTCATCTATACAATGTACTACAAAACCCAGCATGTCATCTATACAATGTACTACAAAACCCAGCATGTCATCTATACAATGTACTACAAAACCCAGCATGTCATCTATACAATGTACTACAAAACCCAGCCTGTCATCTATACAATGTACTACAAAACCCAACATGTCATCTATACAATGTACTACAAAACCCATCATGTCATCTATACAATGTACTACAAAACCCAGCATGTCATCTATACAATGTACTACAAAACCCAGCCTGTCATCTATACAATGTACTACAAAACCCAACATGTCATCTATACAATGTACTACAAAACCCAGCATGTCATCTATACAATGTACTACGAAACCCAGCATGTCATCTATACAATGTACTACAAAACCCAGCATGTCATCTATACAATGTACTACAAAACCCAGCATGTCATCTATACAATGTACTACAAAACCCAGCATGTCATCTATACAATGTACTACAAAACCCATCATGTCATATATACAATGTACTACAAAACCCAGCATGTCATCTATACAATGTACTACAAAACCTAGCATGTCATCTATACAATGTACTACAAAACCCATCATGCCATCTATACAATGTACTACAAAACCCATCATGCCATCTATACAATGTACTACAAAACCCAGCATGTCATCTATACAATGTACTACAAAACCCATCATGTCATCTATACAATGTACTACAAAACCCAGCATGTCATCTATACAATGTACTACAAAACCCATCATGTCATCTATACAATGTACTACAAAACCCATCATGTCATCTATACAATGTACTACAAAACCCAGCATGTCATCTATACAATGCACTACAAAACCCATCATGTCATCTATACAATGTACTACAAAACCCAGCATGTCATCTATACAATGTACTACAAAACCCAACATGTCATCTATACAATGTACTACAAAACCCAACATGTCATCTATACAATGCACTACAAAACCCAGCATGTCATCTATACAATGTACTACAAAACCTATCATGTCATCTATACAATGTACTACAAAACCCAGCATGTCATCTATACAATGTACTACAAAACCCAGCATGTCATCTATACAATGTACTACAAAACCCAGCATGTCATCTATACAATGTACTACAAAACCCAGCATGTCATCTATACAATGTACTACAAAACCCAGCCTGTCATCTATACAATGTACTACAAAACCCAACATGTCATCTATACAATGTACTACAAAACCCATCATGTCATCTATACAATGTACTACAAAACCCAGCATGTCATCTATACAATGTACTACAAAACCCAGCCTGTCATCTATACAATGTACTACAAAACCCAACATGTCATCTATACAATGTACTACAAAACCCAGCATGTCATCTATACAATGTACTACAAAACCCAGCCTGTCATCTATACAATGTACTACAAAACCTAGCATGTCATCTATACAATGTCCACAGGTACTCTAAAGGTACCCCTGATTACTAAAGTGGCGCTACTGTCATTGCTTATTATGATCAGCTTTCATATGGTAATGGTACATGAGAAAATTGAAGAATGACAGATGGTGATAAAAGTCCAGGAAGACACAGATGGTGGTCCTAATGTGGTATAAAAGTTGTGCACCTCGCACCAGAATCCGCAAGCCGTGCGTCACACTCCTCTTAGGGGTTCTCACTCCCCAGAAAGATGAACACATCACGCTTTGATATATTAACCACTGCTGTTTTCCACGTCATGGAGGGTGTCAGAGCTTGTGCTGGATCTCCCACAGGTACTCGAACAGAAAAAAAGGGCTCAAATAGCATAATTCCATTTTTCTCTCTCGTTTATTTTACACTCAAAATGACAAAAAAAAATCCATCTGTCAATCAGTACTTAAAATTATCAGCATTAAAAAGGCCTTCTACACGGCACAGGACCCACGAGACTCACAAAACTAAGGAAGACATTGTCCACCGCTTACTTCCGGTTGTCTCTTCCTGGCCGTGGAACGCAAACATCACTTCCGGTCGCTGTAAGGTCACGCCCTGACGGTAGGTTTGAAATTGCAGGACCTAATCCTTTTTTTTAAGTCCAAACAGAGCGCGCTCTCTCTCAGATTCCCTTGTGAGTCTCAGGCCTACCGTGAGGGCGTAAAGTAGAACTAAAGGCAAAACTTTTTTTCCATATCACATAGAGTAAGGGAGGGTTATAACGGGGTTATATTTGTTCCTTCTGAGTCCCATTGGGGAGATTTCCTTTCACTTCCTGTCCCACAGCATTTAATGAGAGGAAATCCTTCCAAACTGAGGTAATCCCCATTTGTCACCGGGATCACCAGAAATAGTGTCCCCATTGGAAGATTCCCCCATAGTTACTGTTCTGGACATAGCTTCCAACTGTCCCTGATTTCATAAGGACTGTTCCTGATTTGGAGTAAAGTCCCTCTGTCCCTCACTCCTCATCATTTGTCCCTCATTTTGGTCTGATCTGTATAGCTGTATATCAAATGCACTTTTTATCTATCAAAAAGTGTTTTCCAGCACTAAACCTTTCATCTGATTTCTAAATTACTGCATTTGTAAATTCCAAAAGCCAATATAAAGGAATAGTAGTGGTAAAAGAAGCACTTGTGAGTTTAACCAATCTTGTTTTTTGTACAATTCTCCTTTAAGGGGGTGTGGCAAGGGGTGTGTCCTATGCCTGCATACCTTTGCTTATAGGTGTCCCTCATTCCCATCTCAAAAAGTTGGGAGGTATGGTTCTGGAGACAAACCAGAAGTTGGGATTTTCTTTTGCTTTCACTTCTGATGATAAGCAGGACTAATAGAGAGGGGGAATCTCCCTAATGGGGGCACAGACATGCGGTGTGAGGCCAGGAGAATTCTATAGCGATGCATGAAAATACTGCATTTTCCTGCCTTGTCAGCCCCTGGAAGTAGATGCTTCTTAAGTCCACACAATGATGTCACTGCAGGAAATCAGTCCTCACTGTCCAGACAAAAAAAAAAAAACACCATGTATGAAAATGCATATTAACACATCAAAATCACACTGCAACACAAGCTGAAAACACCTGTCAATGTGCTCCAATGAATAGTAAATACGTTGTAAATAAAGGGCCAGTTTACTGTCCTTCAAGCTTTAGAGGGGCCAGACTGTGGTCAGTGATTGATATTAGGGGGAGTAATAATGCCCTATCATTGGTATCAGTGGGAGGAATAGTGCTGCATCATTGGTGTCAGTGGGAGGAATAGTGCTGCATCATTGGTGTCAGTGGGAGGAATAGTGCCCCATGGTTGGTATCAATTGGAGGAATAGTGCCCATCATTGGTGTCAATGGGAGGAATAGTGCCCCATCATTGGTGTCAATGGGAGGAATAGTGCCCCATCATTGGTATCAATGGGAGGAATAGTGCCTCATCGTTGATATCAGTGGGAGGAATAGTGCCCCATCATTGGTATCAATGGGAGGAATAGTGCGCCATCATTTGTATCAATGGGAGGAATAGTGCCCATCGTTGGGGTCGGTGGGAGCAATAGTGCCCCAATGTTGGTGTCAGTGGCAGGAACTATGCCCCACTGTTGCTGACAGTGGAGGGAATAATGCTCCAAGGGCAGATAAAAGCAAGCAAAGGGCTGCATCCAGCCCGCAGCCTGTAGTTTGGAGACCACTGATCTAGACCCTTCATAAGGGGTAGCTGGTTGGATAGTCATGAAATAAAGAAGAAAGAAACATAGTTAGGTTGAACAAAGTCATCTAGTTCAGGGGTTTCCAAACTTTCTAAACAAAGGGCCAGTTTACTGTCCTTCAGACTTTAGGGGGGCCAGACTCCGGCCATTGAAAGTACAAAATGTCCCAGCATCAGTGGGAGTAAACAATCCCCCATCATTGGTGTCAGTTGGAGGAATTGTGCCCCATCATCGGTGTCATTGGGAGGAATTGTGCCCCATCATGGTGTCATTGGGAGGAATTGTGCCCCGTTGTTGGTGTCATTGGGAGGAATTATGCCTCATTGTTGGTGTCTTTGGGAGGAACTGTGCCCTAACATTGATGTCATTGGTAGGAATTGCACCCCATCATTGGTGTCATTGGGAGGAACTGTACCCTTCATTGCCATCATTGCATAGAATAGTGCCCAAGGACCAGATAAAAGCAAGCAAAGGGTAACATCTGGCCACCGGGATGCAGTTTGGAGACCATTGATCCAGTTCAAACAATTAAAAAAAATAATGAATTTCCATATACACAATCCTATACCCACAGTTCATCCAGAGAAAGAAAGTCCTCGTGAAACTCTCAGTGTGTACATTATAAATGTTGGTGTACTGCGGTGGCATTTATAAAGGCACTGCAGTGAGAGTAGTTCATGAATGTCCTTCATTTGGAGGGACTGTCCCTTTTTTGGAACGAAATTCCTCTATCCCTCTTTCCTACGTTGTCCATCTTTTTGGTCACCAGTCACTTTCTGCATATGAATGTTTTGTGCTTTGCTTAAAGATCAACTTCACCCCCCCTTCTTTACAATTTTTTTTACCATCTTACCTGCAACGCTGGGTGGTTAACAAAAAACATGCCCACCCAGCAAATTCTGCAATGTCTGCTGTAATGGGGCGTACACACGGTCGGACTTTTCAGCTACAAAAGTCAGACGGACGCCGACGGAGTAAAGCTGGCTGACAATCCGATCGTGTGTGGGCTTCCCCGGACTTTCAGCGGACTTTTTCAGCCTCAAATCCGACGGACTTTAGATTTGAAACATGCTTCAAATCTTTACGTCGTAACTACGACGGACCCCGAAATCCGCTCGTCTGTGTGCTAGTCCGACAGACAAAAACCCACGCTAGGGCAGCTATTGGCTACTGGCTATCAACTTCCTTATTTTAGTCTGGTGTACGTCATCACGTACGAATCCGTCGGACTTTTGTGTGGTCGTGTGTAGGCAAGTCCGTTCGTTAGAAAGTCTGCCGCAAGTCCGCCGCAAGTCCGCCGAAAGTCCGCCGGAAGTCTGTCGGACAGGCTGTCAGACTTTTGTAGACGAAAAGTCCGACCGTGTGTACGCCCCATAAGTCTTTGCTCCATCTCAGCACTCAGGTCCTCTGCTGCCATTTTCTTAGGGGACATCACTAATTCTTTAAAACATCCCCCTAGGGACAGATGATGGTGCATGTGCAGTGTGGTTGAGAGTTCCTGCGGCATGCACAGGGCAGATAGCCCTCATGTCCTGAAGTCTCCTGAAATTTGTGACACCATTATTCCAGGAGCCTTCATATGGGGGTCCTTTTCACCCCTTTCCTGAGGTTTTCACACTGCCTCCCCCCTCCCTGAAGCCTCCTTCACTCCATGTCCTACAAAATATACATTTCTTAATTCCAGGTAACGTCCAGCCATTACATGATGGGTGAGGTACTTCCTCCTTTTGCTGGGTGACAGTTTAATAGCCTATTCACTCTGCTGCAGAGGGCCAACGCACCGGCATTGGTGTGCGTCTTTTTCTAATTCTTTTATTTTTGAAAATGCTATCATGGCATCTCAGGGAACAAATAATTGCCTTCACTATGTTTGGCAATGCAGCACACCAAAACACACAGAGCAGTAACATCAGTGCGTTGTGGTGTGCTTCAGCACAGGTGCGGTTTCACTTACTGTATATGTACGCTGGGGCGCTATTCTAGATGAATGGCACTGCACCCAGTGGCGGCTGGTGCTCAATATTTTGGGGGGGCGGCAAATAAACCTCCCCCTTCACTCGCACCGCCCCCCGTTCCCTGATTGACCAGGAGGAGAATCAGCAAGACAATAACGAATAATTATTTGCTATTGTCACACAACTGGGTGGGCTCAGGGTGCAGTGCTCTGTGCCCAGAGACCACCATTTTTTGAAGCCAATTAGAGCCTCATGTGCTTCCAAAAAAAACCCCAAAAAACATTGAAATCCATGCGTCCGGCACCCTCCTTGGAGATTAGAGGCCTGGCGCAAGGATTATCTTATGTGGTGGGCACTTATGGACGGGCCGCCACTGACTGCACCACAACAAACATGTACAGATGCATTCACATGCATTGTGGCAACTTACTGTCCCTTCAAATTGAGTGGGCTGCCTTAACCACTTACAGACCGGAAGATTTTCCCCCTTAATGACCAAGCCATTTTTTGCAATACGGCACTGCGTCACTTTAACTGACAATTGCGCGATTCTGCGACGTTGTACCCAAACAAAATTGATGTCCTTTTTTCCCACAAATTGCGCTTTCTTTTTGTGGTATTTGATCACCTCTGTGATTTTTATTTCTTGTGCTATAAACAAAAAAATGTAAGAATAGTAGTAGTAAAAAGCACTTGTGGGTTGAACTCATCTTTTAATTCTCCTTTAAGGGAGTGTGGCAGGGGGGGTTGACCTATGCCCACATACTTTTGCTAATAGGTGTGCCTCGTTCCCATCTCAAAAAGTTGGGAGGAATTTCTAATCCCTCTCCACTCTATCCAAAACTAAAAAAAAAGTTTTGCCTTTAGTTATACTTTAACACAGTGCACCTTAACGCATGCTAACATGTTGAATTCATTTAGGTGCAGTAATATGCAATGCATGGGTGAAGGAGGCATTGAAGTTACAATGCCCCACCCCCTCTGGTCTGTGACTATAACTCATAAGGTGTTCTTCATGGTGCTATACAGAAGAACATGTTGGAACTTGACGCTCTCCATGCAGCCAGCGCTACTAAATTCAAACCTCCCAACCGTCCCAGATTCCGCGGGACCGTCCCGTGTCCCAGGTCTTTTATAATCCTATAGTGTATACTACGGCGAAAAAAAATTGGCCTGCGCCGCTAAAGTGTTCAGGTTCGGCCTAAACCAAAAGGTGGCAATCCTACTGTGCATCCTTATGCAGGTAAACACGGCCCTCACACAGGGTACGCATTCATACGACCCGTGTGAACGAGGCCTTATACTCTCCCAGGTGAGAAACCAGGAAGAGGAGGTCCCCATGACAATTATTTTCTAAAAATAAATAAGTAACTAATAACAATATCCATTTGTGTGTGTGTGTGTGTGTGGGGGGGGGGGGGGGGTGAGAAACTCATTTGGGAGGGTGAAGGTCAGCTATAAGTATGAAACACTAGGACCCCCGTCAGTTATTTATTGTTTTCTGTCCATTGAAGTGTTTTGCTCACTTTCTGTCAGGTAAACAGTTGTCCCTGAATCAGAAAGTGAGGAAAAATCTATCTAATGGAGACAACAGAAAAAAACTGTTCTAATCTTTCCCCACTTTAAACAAAACGAAAGTTTTGTATTTAATTACACTTTATTTACTGTATCAGAAGCTTGGTATAAGATCACAGAGGGTATACACCAGCACTGTGTACACAAGTACTGACAGTGAGCAGATCGAACATCCTGACAGAGGCCAGGCCTGATCACGTGGGAGGGCGAGTCATGTGACCACTGTTCTGCCGAGAAAGTTCCGCTCGGCGGATTAGTTCCCCCTCTACTGCGCATGCGCAGTAGAAGCCGGCGGAAATAGCCGAAGCGGAACAGCTGAAAATCAGCTGTACACGGCGCCTGTAAGAGGGCCCCTCGCGGGCTCGCTTCGCTCGCCACGCTTCGGGCACGGCCTCGCTACGCTCGGCACTTTTAGATTCCCCCTCTAGGTCCACTTGGATAGAGGGGAAGGAACCTGGACCCAGAGCGCAGGCGCCGTGTACAGCTGATCGAAGCGTTTGAGCTTCGGCTATCTCCGGCGGCCGACAGTAGTACGTACTGCGCAGGCGCTGCGCCTGCGCAGTACAGGGGGGGAACCTATCCGCCGAAGGAACTTATTCGGCAAGACACCGGTCAGCTGACAGAGCCGTGCATTCTCCCAGAGGCTGGCAGTGATCGGAGGGTGGTGTGTGCTGTCATGGTGCCCCACGTGTGATCAGAGCAGTGTGTGGCCCCAAAGCTGCAGGCTGGAGTCTCCCCGGAGCACAGGGGCCCCTAAGAGGGAGGATTCTGCGGTGACTCCCAGGCAGACCTGCTTCCTCACCCCCAGACCCAGGGGCAGTCTCCGCAGGTGTGATGGGGAAGGGGGCTGTAATACAATGGTGGATCCTGGGGAATATCAGACATAGGGGGGGTGATCACTTCTCTAGATCCTGACTTTATCTTTATGTATAGTTGTATATATGTGTGCATATATAATTGCAAGCTAGTTCACACCACATGGCACAGAAAATGCATGCAGGTTTATGCTGTGTGTATTGTTGACACTGAACTTCAGTGGCACTTTGTAGAGCAGGGGTGTCAAACTGGCGGCCACCCAGCTGGTGTGGAACTACAAGTCCCATCATTCCTCTGCCTGTGGGAGTCATGTACCCACTGTCAGCCTTGCAATGCCTCATGGGACTTGTAGTTCTGCAACAGTCAGAGGTCTGCCAGTTTTACACCTGTGCTGTAGAGCCTCCGTGCCCCTCCCCTTGTCATATTTGCACATGAGCAGATGTGTTTCATGGCCTGTGCACAGCCCTTGGGGTCCCCTGGGGGCATCTGTGCACACGCAGGGGTTTTTCCACGCATGTGCAAAGACTGGGAAGGATTCAGGCTTCTCTGGTAGCTGTCTTTGTAGGTGACAGCCAGGGAATCCGGGCACAGGCATAGATGTGGCACAGGGCTCTCCCCGGATTCGAGTCCTGTGGCACATCTGCAGAGGGCATTGTGGGAACATCTTGCCTTGGTGAGAAAACAGAAGTGCAGCTTTGCAGCATGAATAAAGTACACTGTAAAAAAATTAATAATATCCATATGTTAGAGAGGGAGGAGGCAGGGCAGCACAAGCTGACATTTAGGGTAAAGGTCCACTTTAAAGTATCACTAAAAGCATATATTTTGTTTTGAAAAGAGTAAGGGAGGGTTATACCCCTGTCAGTTATTTTTCCCATCTGTGCCCCCTTGTGGCGATACCCCTTCACTTCCTGTCCCATAGCCAAAACAGGAAGTGAGAGGAAATCCCTCCAAAGTGAGGAAATTCAGGGTGTCCAAATAACTAGTGTCCCCACTGAAAGATTTCCCCTCTATTAGTGTTCTGGTGACAACCCAAACTTTGAGATTTTCTTTTACTTTCACGGTAATCAAGAGGCTGAATCTCCCTTCAGGGAATGAGATAAAACGTCCTGTTCATCCTCCACAGTCCTGCGGCTTTCCTTCCCACCAGTTCCAGTTGTGATGACTTAAGTCACCTTTTCAGCGCCCCTCTTGCTGC
The DNA here is from genome assembly GCA_037952835.1 of Lithobates septentrionalis. Taxonomy (NCBI): domain Eukaryota; kingdom Metazoa; phylum Chordata; class Amphibia; order Anura; family Ranidae; genus Lithobates; species Lithobates septentrionalis. The sequence goes on along the minus strand of JBBDGP010000568.1, from coordinate 253,132 downwards.
CATCATCATGTACAATGCAGGATCATTGGTCATGGCTGATCCTGCATTGTGAGTGATGACATAGGGTGCACACTCACGTTCTTGCATTCCTGTTTTGGAGAGAAGGGGAACAGACTGCCACCAGCTTTTGCAGGACCCTGGGTAAAAATATAGACTAAATGATTGATAGACCCTTCAACCGCTTTTGGGGGGAGGGGGGGTATCAATTTTAATTAATTTGTACTGTCTGGAGTAAGGCTGGTCATACATGATGCAATTTTTTTTTTTCCTTATCAACACAGTCATTGTTGATAGGGGATTCCATCCCGTAAAGCTATTATGTTCTCCCGGCAGGGGGCGCGTAGAACAATAGCCCATGGCAATCGCGTGTAAAGATCCGACATGTTGGTTGTACCAAAGTCAATCAATGGATCGACTTTGGGACAACCATCCTGCCCATAGATGGTTCGAATCTCAGCCAGTCCCTGCTGAACCCGCCAAGATTCGAACAATCTATGGCTGGCTTACAAGAGCCAGGAGGGGAAGCCTTAACACTTTTTTTTTTTTCAGTACATTTGGAAAAACATGTATTCAGTTGTCACCGTGACACTTATCACATTATATCTGTTTTTCATTTAGGACACCTCTGGGAAACCGAAAAAATGTAAATTCTGTGTTTAAGTCACCGGTAAGTTCTATATTGGACTGACACATAAATATTTTTTATAATTCTCTTCATATATTGATTTTTGAATTATATATATATATATTTTTTTTACTTGGTGGGAATTGTGATCAATCCTATGTATAGGCTATCCAATGGGGATTTGAGATTAATTTTTTGGGGTTTTTAAATGGGTCTCCCTAAAAAAAACAAGTACGTTTAGAGTCCCTGTCAGTGACATCGGTTTGGGACGCTACTGAGATCATTCAGAATTCATTGACAGGTGCACTTGACTCCTATTACCTGCTTCAAGCATGTTTGGTTTTCTTATAGAATTGTATTGGAGCACCAAACCCATTTGAAGCAAGCAAACGCCAGTTGACACCAGCCCTTTAAGATGATCATAGTATTCATTTAAAGAATATAGAATCCTTTCAAAGTGAAACTAGACTTTTTTCCAGGTGTGTGGGGGGGGGGGGGGGGGGGGGAGACATGTGACACGCCCCCTGCCTTTCCACAGTGCAGCATTTGGGACATGAATGGCCAATCACAAGGCTTCAACACTGTCACATTGGACTGGGGTGTTATGTCATGGAGTGTACAATTATCAGTAATATTGGGTGACATTGTTTGTGGATTGAAGTGATGGAGGAGAGGAGATATAAGTAAGTGTAAGAATGGGGGGAGAATTTGTTCTTTTAAAGTTTTTTTTTTTTTTTTTTTTTTTTTTTTTTTTTTTTTTTCTTTTTTAATGTTGGTCTACTTTGTCCCTTTTTCTCTTTTTCTGCCACCGCCGTTTGTCATTATGTCATGCATTGGTGGCAGCAAAAGGGTTTTACACATAGCTGTCAGCTTTCTGTGAGCCTTGGAAATGTGTACCCCCCGCGATCTGGGCTTCATTAGCTTCAATGGAAGATAGATGAGACATCTATCCAAAAGGCCCCCCGATGTCTCATTGAAGAGAACCTGTCACAAAAAGTTTGTCACATTTTCCCCCTATCTGATATAAAGCTTTAGTGAGAAAAAGTGTCAAAAAAATAAAGTTACACCCAAGCACTGAGAAACACCCCCTCACCAGAAAGAAACGCCCCCCAAGTATGTGCACACACAAGCATAAACCAACCCGTCGGGGGCATCTACACATGTTGCATACTACCGCATGCTCTAGAATGAGAAAAATAATTATAGGGCCACTGCTCACAATTAAGTGATGGCCTATAGATGTGCCTATCTATGGAAAGTATAGGGTACTGAAGTTCATTGTTTTGTGGGTGCACAAGACTCTGGTCCAGCCGCACCTAGAGTATGCTGTCCAGTTCTGGGCACCAGTCCTCAGGAACAATGTACTGGAAATGGAGCGAGTACAAAGAAGGGCAACAAAGCTAATAAAGGGTCTGGAGGATCTTAGTTATGAGGAAAGGTTGCGAGCACTGAACTTATTCTCTCTGGAGAAGAGACGCTTGAGAGGGGATATGATTTCAATTTACAAATACCGTACTGGTGACCCCACAATAGTGATAAAACTTTTTTGCGGAAGGGAGTACAACAAGACTCGTGGCCACTCACTAATATTAGAAGAAAAGAGGTTTAACCTTAAACTACGTAGAGGGTTCTATACTGTAAGAGCGGTAAGGATGTGGAATTCCCTTCCACAGGCGGTGGTCTCAGCGGGGGTCATCGATAGTTTAAAAAACTATTAGATAAGCACCTGAATGACCGCAACATGCAGGGATATACAATGTAATACTGACATATAATTACACACATTTGATGGACTTGTCTTTTTTTTTTTCAACCTCACCTACTATGTAACTATGTAACATAAATTTGACTTTTGGCATGTTGGGTATCTATTTACTTCATCTTTTATATTTTACCCAAAAATTGGGTAACATATTGTGTTTGTGTGACCTAAAATTAATTTTAGTTTAAAAAAAAATACCAAAAAATGTCTCTCTATCCTTCAGTCAGTTTTATGGCACTTCCAATAGACATTCTCTAGCTGCTCTTTTGCCTAGTCTCACTTTTGAACTATTCCATAGTGCTGACCGCACCATGGCTGCCATATCAGTGGTTACATGGTTACAGTGTAGCATGACTGCGCAATTGTCATTCAAAGTGTGACAGCGCTGAAAGCTGAAAATTGGCCTGGGCAGGAAGGGGGTGAAAGTGCCTTGTAGGTAAGTGGTTAACCATTCCCTGATATTTAGATAGACGCCAGAGCAGTCTTCCTCAACTGTTACCCCAGAAGAACCCTTAAAGCAGGATGAAATACACTCATGAAAAGAGAACCTGTAAAATGACAGTCACTGGAACAACATTACTTCAGCAGAAGTTCCATTAAAGTGGTAGTAAGCTCTGTACTGCCACTTGTACCCTCTAGTAAGCCTATAATAAAGCTTACCTGTAGGTGCTATGAATATCCCCTAAACTTGCACTGCGTGGCAGTGAAGCCGGAGACCGCAGACCCAGAAGGAAGACAATGGGAGGATGTCAGTCGTCTCAGTGGCGACATCGCGGCCTGGGAATTTGTTCTAAGTTAAGTTTCTCATAATGTGCTAGTATGCAGTGCATACTAGCACATTTATGACATTGCCTTGCAGGAATTTTACAACCGCTTTAATAAAGTAATCAATATGTATTTAGTGAGCATGCACTAAAACTTGGATGTGTTGGCTATAGCAGTTAATGTTTGTTTTTTTTCTTTTTTTATTCTATCCTAAAGTCTCTCCACCTGATTGGTTTCTATAGACAAGACTTCTATTGTCACCCGGATTATATAAAAGCTTCTTTTTTTTGTTCTGTACTATTCCTCTGTCTTGTATTTCAACAGGTTCAGCAACCTAATATCAGCCAATCACCTGGAGGCGATGAAGACACTTTGGGAAAGGCCATCTCAGAACTTAAGGAAAAAGAGGCCTCTCTGGATAAAGAAATGGCACAGCTGGAGGCAGAGTATGTTTGTATACAAATCTGCATTACTCTTTGTATTTTATTGGTGATACTTTTAACCCCTGCCTGCCCTTCCCCCATGTCCCTTTTAAATTTGTCTTTAAAATGGTTGTAAACTCTCACATATACCCAGTGAAGTGACTGGGCTCAGGTGATACAGAGATGAAACAAATCCTCCTAAATAGGTTGTACCTGTTTATCTGCAGTCTTCTTTTATCTACATCCTTTAAAGTGCAGAATTTATAAAGCTTGTCTGAGCAGCTAGAAAAAAAAAAGTGGCAGAGAGCTGACATAACACACTGCAGAGCTCAGTGAGGAGAGCTCTGATAGCTGATTGGATGGAATGGACACACCCCCTTGCACAGAGCTGAGGCTGTCAATCAGCTGTAGCTCCCTCCCCTGTCACCATTTTTCTCTTGGTGTCAGGAAACCTCAGAAGTGAATTATGCTGATAGCAGAGGAGCGACGCAGCAGACAGAAATGACACTTTTGCTCTGGATTGAGACAAGTACACACTATATAGGGATATGCTTTGTGCATATTTCATGTTTGAGGTTTACAATCACTTAAAATCTGGGAGGGGGGGGGGGGGTATAAAGGACTGCCTGATCACATGACCATTTTTTTTTAGTTCCTAGCCTGACCTGCACCCTCAGTGCAATACACTGAATGGGGGATATAGATCCTGGAGCAGAGACCCTAAAATTGGTATAGGTTCACACTGCGATTGGCTGTCATAGTAATCACATGTGCTGGAGCCCTAATCTTTGCTAGAGACCTGTAGCTATCTAGAACCGCTCACCATGCTCGGAGCACGCTCTCAGCACAGAAACCTCAGTCGCCCATGAAAGCCATATGTGCGGTGTGTGGACATTAAAGCCCACCCTCTTTGGCGCCACACATATACATTACGTGGACGACAATAAGGATAAGTGTATCTGTAGCCCAAACTTTTTTTCTTTCTTTTGTATAGTCTGTGGAATTGTTAGAACCTCTGCCAGTTTGTGCTCCCGCTGGGAGGATTTGCCCTCCACTATATTTGCCCGGTTGACCATTGTCCCCAGACAGAATGTGATGGCAAATCCTGACTTTACCAGCTGTCACCAGAACAGGAGATGGGGAGTGATCTTGGGGACACTTGTTCCAGTGACAACTGTCTAAGAGGGGAATTTTATTTGTTTCCTTTTTCAGCTTTGGATCAGGAAGTGAAGGTAAATCCCCCTCAACAAGACACGGACAACATTCTGACTGTGAATGTAACCATTCCTTTCTATACCCAAAATTAAAGGCGTTGTCTTTAGAAATGCTTTAAAGTGGTATTAAAACCAAAACTAAAAAAGGAATATATTGCAGTTTACCAATCTCTAGATGTGGTGGCTGCTTTGTTTTTCTTTTCTTAGGCTTTTTTTAAATTCTGTTTTCACCTGGTGACCTGATTAGTAACACCCCTCCTATATTAGACTCGATTCTATGCATGTTGCTTTTGAGCGTTTTTTGCTGTGCTTTCTGCGTTTTTGTTTTTTTTTTTGTTTTTGTTTTTTTACCATGATTTGCGTTTTGCATTTTCTGGCAAATTTGTTGCTGAACAGATTAACCATTCAAGGACCAGCCGCCGCAGTTGTACTGCAGCAGGTTGGCTCTCCTGGGCGAATTGCCCTTGTTGTACATCAGCCCCTTTTTAAGACCACTAGGACGGTGGCACGACGCCAGAGCCGATGCGCGTCACCAGCGGCCGCAATGTCCGACGGCCACCCGCGATTGCTCCTGAGAGAGACAGAATGGGGATCTGTCAATGTAAACAGACAGATCCCCTTTCTGTCAGGGGAGGATAGACAGATCTGGTGTTCCTAGTGATTAGGAACAGCGATCTGTCTCCTCCAGTCGCTACACTCCCCCCACAGTTAGAAACGCCCCTCTAGGGAGCACTTAACCCCTTGATCGTTCCCTAGTGTTAACCCCTTCCCTTCCAGTGACATTTTATACAGTAATCAGTGGCTATTTTTAGCACTGATCACTGTATAAATGTCAAAGGTCCCAAGAAAGTGTCTGATCTGTCTGCCGCAATGTTGCAGTCCCGCTAAAAATCACTGATCACTGCCATTACTAAAAAAAAAAAAAATAATAATTAAAATGCCACTATTTTGTAGGCGCTCTAACTTTTGCGCAAAAAAAAAAAAAAAAATATATATATATATATATATATATAATATAATTTTTTTTTACCAAAAATATGTAGAATACTACATATTGACCTAAGCCTGATGAAGAAATTATGTTTTTTTTCAACATATTTTTTGTTGGATATTATAGCAAAAAGTAAAAAATATTGTTTTAATTTTTTTCAAAATTGTCGGTCTTTTATGTTTATAGCACTATAAATAAAAACCGCAGAGGTGATCAAATACCATTAAAAGAAAGCTCTATTTGTGGGGGGAAAAAAAAGGACGTAAATTGCCAGTTAAAGTGACACAGTGCCGTATCGCAAAAAATGGCCTGGTCATTAAGGGGGAAAATCCTTAAGTGATTAAAAAAAAACGCAAATCGTGGTAAAAACGCACGACATGCTTTTCTGCAGTTTTTCCATTGAAGTCTATTGAACCGAAAAGGCAAACAAAAAGCACAGTTTTTGCGTTTAAAAAAAGCCCACGACCGTTTCTGAATACGCAGAGGCACAAAAATGCATTGATGTGAAGATGTTCCATAGGAACCCATGTTAAAAGAAAAAAGAAAAGTACTGCGTTTTCTGCTAAAAGCATGTAAAAAGTCATTGGTGTAAATGGAGCCTTAGAGAGCCCCCACGCTGGATGGAGGAGCACAGGGCACCTTTGGACAGCCGCATTGTCAGTCTTGGGGGAGAGGACTTCTAGATGTACTAGCAGATTTAAATACACTAACAAAATGAAGTCAAACTCCAGCTCACACATTTTTATGCAGTTCTAGCAAACATTTATTTTTTCCCTTTTGGGATAAAGGTTTTACATAAAAAAAAAAAATAAAAGCAGATCACTGTAAGCACTCCTGTTGGTGTTAAATGGTTTGTCTCAACTACTTCTGCAAGAGAGCTTGTTCTTTTGGAAAATAGACTTACTGGCTGCATCACCTGGTGAAAATAAAGGAAAGAAAGCCAAAAAAAAGAAAACGAATGTGGCCGTGACATCTAAGAACTGGTAAGCTGCTTCAGAAAGCATTTTTTTTAAATTATATTTATTGCTTGCAGAGGCTACAGTCTAGCAGAATTGGACAAGCATATCTCTCTCCTTCATGAATACAATGAGTTAAAAGATACCGGACAGATGTTATTAGGCCGCGTAGGTAAGCATTTTACTGTGAGAAGTTTAAAAACGTTATAAGATTGGCTACTGCTTGTGATGGCTTACACTGCTTACTACAACTACAGACAAACCACTTGGGTACAAAGCTAAAACTACTCTAGTGCACAGAGTAAAGCCGGGTACACACCGCTAGTTTTGTTGTGTAAACAAAAAAAAACAAAAAAACTGACCGCTCTGGTTGGAGCCGCTGTACTAACAATCCAATGTTGGTACAGCAATCTCCCCCCTTCCCGGAGTGTCGGCCCCCCCTTCCCTGCCAGAACACTCCGGTAAGCGTTCTCAGCCATTGGCTGAGAGCGCTGATCAGGGGTCGGTTGACTGTTTTCTAGCATGCACCGCCATCTTCTGTCGGACGGGCTGCCATACACACGGGCCGAATGTCGGCCAACATCTGGCCCATGTGTACTAGGCTTAAGGCGACAACACATATGTCAGCCAGTTCTGCTGACTTAAAAGGTATTGCCATTTTTGCTGCCAAATTGGGATACTTTATAATTGTTACCTTCACATAGCATAACTTAAAAAAAAAAAAAAAATGTAAAAATTGCAGATTATCTTTTTAGGTGCTCTATTCTTGACCCTCCAGCTTGAAAAAAATCCTGGCTAGTTTTCTTTTGTTTTATAATATGAACACTCATTGTCCTAACAAAGGGTTAAAGGTGTAGAGGCTGGGGTCCTCGTATTGTATGTTAATGAGGACAAACTTGGGACAGGCTCACTCTTTGCGCAAAAAAATTTGCACTCAGCCATGACCCAAATCTGTTTGGCAGAAAGCAGTGCAAACTGTGGAATCGGATCGTATGGGTCTGGACACCCATGTGATCCGATTCCAGTGCAGACCAAAAAAAAAGGGTCCTGCACCATTTTGGTGCGAATGCAATGCGATTTCAGGCTGAATTTGCATTGCACAGACATGCATGTGATGTGCACGGCAATGTGGTTCGAATCACGTGATGTATGAACCCAGCCTGAAATAGATAGATAGATATATATATATATATATATATCTATCTATCTATCAGAAGTGGAAATGCGCCATAATGCTACTGCCCCACCTTTTGCTTGCCCTCCACAATACAATAACACCACTACATTTCCCACACTTACCCTTTTTATACACTTTTTCTAGGATTTATTTATTTTTTTTTTTTTCTACGCACACGGCCTACATGTATTTTTTCTTTGTTCTGGAAGGAGCTCTGAGAACAAGTAGTTAAAATGTTAGCTGGTTATCTTACGGTTTTCAGGAGTCTTTCATATTAACCACTTCCGCTCCGGAAGGTTTACTCTCCTTCATGACCAGGCCATTTTTTTTTGCGATACGGCAACAGCTTTACTCTAACTGACAATTGTGCGGTCGTGCGACGCTGTACACAAATAAAATTGATGTCCTTTTTTTTAACCACAAAGAGCTTTCTTTTGGTGGTATTTGGTCACCACTGCGGTTTTTATTTTTTGCGCTATAAACAAAAAAAGAGCAAGAATTTTGAAAAAAAAAAAAAAACATTTTACTTTCTGCTATAAAAAACATCCAATTAAAAAATCGTAAAAAAAAAAAAAAATCTAATTTCTTCATCAATTTAGGCTAAAATGTATTGTATTTTGGTACATATTTTTGGTTAAAAAAGAAAATCCCAATAAGCGTATATTGATTGGTTTGCGCAAAATTTATTGTGTCTACAAACTATGGGATATATTTGTGGTATTTTTATTATTTTTTTACTAGTAATGGCTGTGATCAGCGACTTATAGCGGACACTTTTTTGGGGACCAGTGACACTAATACAGTGATCAGTGCAAAAAAAAAAATATGCACTCACTGTATTGACACTGGCAGGGAAGGGGTTAAAGTGGTTGTAAATCCTCGTGTTTTTTTCACCTTTGTGCATTAAGGTGAAAAAACACCTGGCAGTGACCAGCCCCCCCCCCCCCTCCCCCCCTTTTTACTTACCTGAGCCCTGGAACTTGACCTGGCAGGGACGCGCCGTCTCTCTGCCCAGGGTTCTCGGGTCTTGATTGGATAGATTGATAGCAGCGTAGCCATTTTCTTTCACTGCTGTCAATCAAATCCAATGATGCGGGGGGGGGGGGGGGTGTCAGGGCCAAGTCATACATTCGGACTCAGGAGTGTGCCCGTAAGGTAACCCCCTCAGGAGTACGCTTCTCCCAGGGGGTTATCTGATGTGGGAAGGAGCCACCGGGGGGGGGGGGGGGGGGACCCCAGAAGACGAGGTTCGGGGCCACTCTGTAAATCGAGCTGCACAGTTGAGGTAAGTATGATATGTTTATTTAAAAAAAAAAAAAACCCTTACAATCACTTTAACATCAGGGGCGATCAAAGGGTTAAATGTGTTCCTAGGGAGTGCTTGCTAACTGTGGGGGATGTGTTTTTCTGTGGGAAGGCAGAGATCCGTGTTCCTGCTTAACGGAAACACAGATTCTCTACCCTCCCTACTAACAGAATGGTGATTTGCCTTGTTTACATCAGACCCGTTTCCAGGACCCGCTGATTGGCTCCCGCTGTGTCCAATCAGAGCAGGAGTGGGTCGCCGTCAGCGCGCCCCAAACCCGGTAGTGCAAAATCACATACCGGTTTGATTTTTGCACAGGGTAGCCGCCTTGCCACCGCATATGTACTGTATACGGTCGTTAAAATATCTTGCTAAATTTCCTTTTCTGCCTATCAGTGACATCAGGGCTGCAGGCTTTACTAGCTGTTGTCGTGCCAGACACGGGAGATCACATGACTAGACCAGAACGGGCTGGAACTAGGTAAGTATACAGATACAGTGCCTTGCAAAAGTATTCGGCCCCCTTGAACTTTTCAACCTTTTGCCACATTTCAGACTTCAAACATAAAGATATAAAATTTTAATTTTTTGTGAAGAATCACCAACAAGTGGGACACAATTGTGAAGTGGAACGAAATCTTTTGGATTTTTGAAACTTTTTTAGCAATTAAAAAACTGAAAAGTGGTGCGTGCAAAATTATTCGGCCCCTTTACTTTCAGTGCAGCAAACTCACTCCAGAAGTTCAGCGAGGATCTCTGAATGATCCAATGTTGTCCTAAATGACTGATGGTGATAAATAGAATCCACCTGTGTGTAATCAAGTCTCTGTATAAATGCACCTGCTCTGTGATAGTCTCGGGGTTCTGTTGAAAGCGCAGAGAGCATCATGAAGACCAAGGAACACACCAGGCAGGTCCGTAATACTGTTGTGGAGAAGTTTAAAGCCGGATTTGGATACAAAATGATTTCCCAAGCTTTAAACATCCCAAGGAGCACTGTGCAAGCGATCATTTTGAAATGGAAGGAGTATCAGACCACTGCAAATCTACCAAGACCTGGCTGTCCCTCTAAACTTTCAGCTCTGACAAGGAGAAGACTGATCAGAGATGCAGCCAAGAGGCCCATGATCACTCTGGATGAACTGCAGAGAACTACAGTTGAGGTGGGAGAGTCTGTCCATAGGACAACAATCAGTCGTACACTGCACAAATCTGGCCTTTATGGAAGAGTGGCAAGAAGAAAGCCATTTCTCAAAGATATTCATAAAAAGTCTTGTCTAAAGTTTGCCACAAGCCACCTGGGAGACACACCAAACATGTGGAAGAAGGTGCTCTGGTCCGATGAAACCAAAATCGAACTTTTTGGCCACAATGCAAAACGATATGTTTGGCGTAAAAGCAACACAGCTCATCACACTCAACACACCATCCCCACCGTGAAACATGGTGGTGGCAGCATCATGGTTTGGGCCTGCTTTTCTTCAGCAGGGACAGGGAAGATGGTTAAAATTGAGGGCAAGATGGATGCAGCCAAATACAGGACCATTCTGGATGAAAACCTGTTGGAGTCTGCAAAAGACCTGAAACTGGGATGGAGATTTATCTTCCAACAAGACAATGATCCCAAACATACAGCAAAATCTACAAAGGAATGGTTCACAAATAAACGTATCCAGGTGTTAGAATGGCCAAGTCAAAGTCCAGACCTGAATCCAATCGAGAATCTGTGGAAAGAGCTGAAAACTGCTGTTCACAAACGCTCTCCATCCAACCTCACTGAGCTCGAGCTGTTTTGCAAGGAAGAATGGGCAAGAATTTCAGTCTCTCGATGTGCAAAACTGATAGAGACATACCCCAAGCGACTTGCAGCTGTAATCGCAGCAAAAGGTGGCTCTACAAAGTATTAACGCAAGGGGGCCGAATAATTTTGCACGCCCCACTTTTCATTTTTTTTATTAGTTAAAAAAGTTTCAAAAATCCAAAAGATTTCGTCCCACTTCACAATTGTGTCCCACTTGTTGGTGATTCTTCACAAAAAATAAAAATTTTATATCTTTATGTTTGAAGCCTGAAATGTGGCAAAAGGTTGAAAAGTTCAAGGGGGCCGAATACTTTCGCAAGCCACTGTATATTTCTTACACAGGTTAGTAAACATAGGTGTTAGGAGGGGGTGCGAGACAGTTTTAAGAGTAGTTAAGGTTGATCCCAGAAGTCTACCTTAAGCTGACTATGCATAGCTTGAGCTGCGGGTGGCTTTGTCAGCACCAGCTAGACAAACTTTGATTAGAAAATCAAAGGAGCCAGTTGAAAATTGTTGACTGATCAATATCACATGCAGTCACATCAAGTGCTGCAGCTGCCTGAATACAATAGCTGGTAGGGGCTACACAGTGTGATTAGATTTCTCTCCTTCAGCCCACGCTCATTGCAAGGGCATGTTCTACCACTTCCACCATCAGGAAGCCGACAGCATGTTCACATTAAAGAGGGAGTCCACCTTAAAAAAAAAAAAAAAAAAAAAATTAAAAGCCAGCAGCTACAAATACTGCAGCTGCTACCTTTTAATAAATGGACACTTACCTGTCCCAGGGTCCAGGGATGCCGATCACTCGCTCGGCTCTCTGCAGCTGCTGCCGCCATCCTAGGTGAGGAAGTCAGGAGGTGAAGCATTGTGGCTTCACTTCCCGGCTCCCTACTGCGCATGCACGAGTCGAGCTGCGCGTCGTAACTGGTTCCAGCTATCTCCTGGGACCTGTGTGTTTCCCAGGAGACAGCGCGGGGGGACGGCAAGTGGTGTCGACTCTTAGACAGGTGTCTGCACCCCCCCTCCCCCCTGAAAGGTGCCAAATGTGACACCGGAGGGGGGGAGGGTTCCGAAAAACAGAAGTTCCATCCGCTTTAAGTCCTGCTACTTTTTTTTTTTTGCAGTGCAATGCTGCATTGTGGTGTGCTATAACACAGGTGTGTTCCTGGAAAAATGTTGGGGTGCTATTTAAAGTTGATGACACCGCAACACATGCGCGGTGTGCTACTGTGCGTTTTAGTGCTTATTACTGCATTGATGATGTGAACGAGCCATTAGGGTGTCACATCTACTTAAAGTGTCACTAAACCTACTTTATAAAAAACTTTGAATAAATGGTGTATTACATGCTGTTCATACTCCGTCACTATGAGATTTGTTTTCTGTATTCTGAAAAAAACCTGGTTGATCCTGCTGCTCTCTATCTTCCCCTTCTGTTCATTTCCCCAATTCAGCTAGAGATTTTTCAGAGCAGTGTTGGCAGCTCTGCACATGGCTCAGTTTTCAGTGAGTTTCTATGCTGAGCATTTCCTCCCTATCACATCTGAGTATCTCATTTGACTAGTCACACATGTGGGCATATACACAATGGTAAATGGAAACTCCCTCCATTTCCTCCTCCTCCATTTCCTTCTCCTCCTCCATTTCCTCCTCCTCCCTCCTCCCTCCTCCCTCCTCCCTCCTCCCTCCTCCCTCCTCCCTCCTCCCTCCTCCTCCCTCTTCCTTCCTCTTCCTTCCTCTTCCTTCCTCTTCCTTCCTCTTCCTTCCTCTTCCTTCCTCTTCCTTCCTCTTCCTCCCTCTTCCTCCCTCTTCCTCCCTCTTCCTCCCTCTTCCTCCCTCTTCCTCCCTCTTCCTCCCTCTTCCTCCCTCTTCCTCCCTCTTCCTCCCTCTTCCTCCCTCCTCCTCCTCCATCATGGCCACTAACCAGCTAAAAACCATGGGGGTGGGATATTACATGTACATTGATAGAGGCTTCACCCCCCCCCCCCCTTTATTTTAAGACTGGAGGGGTGTGACACAGCCTGTGGCTGCCAGAAATCTGCCTATGTTAGTGCCAAAAAATAATAAAGATTTTATTTCAAATATATATTTGTATGACAATGTAAAACAGATTATTGATATGAATTATTTATTTTTATTCTGTATTACAAGGGCTTTTTTTTTTTTTTTTTTTTTTTTTATTTATTTATTTTTTTTAACCAGTAGCAGAGGACTAGAAGCTCCTCCTGCTTATATTTCCCTGCAGACAGGTTGGGAAAGAGCTGGGGCACGTGACAGCTGTATATAGATTAGAAAAAGGTACTTTTAGATTTTTTTTTATTAAAAAAATTACAGTGCCATCATCCACATGCAGAAATAGAAGGGACACTGTAAATTAAATGTGTATTTATTATTCGTTTTAGGTACATGGGTGGTTTTATGCATGGTACAGTGACGATTCATGATATCCGTTTATTTTTTTCCCTGTGAACAGCTATTCTGCGTGGCATAACCACCAAAGACCTGTATTCAGAGTTTGGCTTGGACTTGGAAGACTGAAGACAACCCCGGGATTTTCATCCTCCACTCTGCTGCCCACTGTGGATTTCATGGAAAAAAAAGAGACTTTCAAGTTTTCTACCTCCACTCTGTTTGAAGACAAGGTGTTTGTTTCTGATGTGTTTTTAAAAGAAGATGCTGCTGGACCCGGTTCAAATCTACAATGCTTTATTTGTTATATAAAAGTTTTTTTTTTTCTTTATTTCAATTTGAAACCCTGTAACTGCTTGATAAAAATACAACCATTTCTGGTCCTTGCAGCAAAGTGATGAGAATCCAGCTGGTATTCCTACCAACTCCTTGCATCGAGGTGTGTTGGGTCAAAGGTCTGTGTCATGAATTATGGTACATTGACCTGCATTTTTCTTAGTGTAATAATTTAAAACCTCTATGAACACAATATGAAATGTCTATAACTCATAGCAGTGATTGTGAAGATGTGAAACCTGATGGCCCTAAGAACCTTTGGTGTGGTGACCACCCAATATATTTTAAATCCATGTCACGCCGGGAACCATCATTGCTAGGGTAGGCTAGTTGCCAGCGATTATCAAAGCTAGGTTCTTTGCCATAGAAATGCATGTGTATGTATGGCAATCTGTGGTTCAGAGCCCTTTAAGGAACTTGGAAGCCAATGCTAGTTCACCTGGGTGCAGAGCATGTTTGAACTTCACACAGCCTACAGATGTTTTGGGGAACTTAGGAGTTAAAAGAACGTGAAGGAAAATATTTTTTGGGTTGGGTTTAGAAGGCTTTTTTTTTTTCTTTTTTTTGCTGTTTTATATTGGGGAGGTTACCATTGGTGTACAAAGCCTATAGCATTAGGGTGTGCACCCCAGAGCACAAACACACATGCGTGTGTGCTGTATATCAGCAGAGCATTGGACGGTGTCAGTCGTTTTTTTTTATTATTATTTTTTACAATTTTACTTTTCACTTGTTTTTTTTTTTTTACAATTTTAATTAATTTTTGATTATATATTTCTCCCTTTTGTTTTTAATGTATTTTTTAGGAGCCCTGTTATGGGGCTTTGGTGAAATATCAAGGGTCTAAACAGACCCCTGATGTCTCACTTTTGAGACAGAGAAAGGCACTGAGGATTCCCCAGTCTCTTTCTCTGCAGTAAACCTAGTTTACTATGCATCAGTTGAGAACGAAGACAGGAGTGATCAGTACTGATCACTCACTGTGTTCATTCAGAAAAGGAAGGGTCCAGTTAATTTAATATTTGCCAGCCCCTTCCCCACTCCTGTGAAGAGAGGAGGGAAAATGGCAGCAGTGCAGAGGGAAGAGAGGAAGCAGGTGGGAATCGGCACAGCACAGGATGTTTAGGGTGTGCCCGCCTATGGAGGTTACCCTTTACTTCCAGTACTAGAGAAGCAAAAGCTTTTAGTTTTTATTTGCTACCCATGTTTATTCAAGTATTCTTCTTTTGGCCCCACTATCCCACAAGTCCTGTCATTTGGTGCTACCTATTGGCATTACTGCTTTTTTTCCCCCAGTCTGTCACACTAAGGAGAGGCAGACATTCAGTGAATAGTTAGCTGCCATCCAGCTGTGGCTGTAGCATTGCAAATAATTATTTGGCTTTGTTTTCTACATCAGCGCCTCCTGTAGTGGTCAGTGTAAATGCAGCCTGTAGTTATAGAAGTCAGAGAAAGTACCCTCAAGCATCTCAGTCTACAGCGATGTAAAGACAGAGGAAATGGGGGGGCTGTACACCACCCAGAGCATCACTTCATACCCAAATTTAAATTCTTAAAAGGGTATTGAGTGCCAAAAATTCATGCAATTCAATAAATATGCAAATGCACACCCATCTCTACCCTTAAAAAGAGACAATGTTGTCCACCCACATACACACCCTTTTATATATCTGACTACCTAGAGTCCTACCCTTACTGTACTGCAATTATTTCATATAAAGTAAGCATAGTCTTCAAGTATTGCACATTCAAGAGCCACAGAAATGCATGAATAAAGCTGATTATAGCTGTCTCCGACCATCTGTTTCCAAGGTACTATGTACACTATTCCTAGTCAAAGGAAACACAAGTTGGTTGGCGGTCTTTAAGTTAAATCAGTGTTAAGCGTCAAAGTTGTCTTGCTGAGTTGATCCAGCATGCATAGGGTAGTGATCAGTTAAATCACCCAACGAGTGAAGGTTTTTTTTTTTTTTTTTTTTCTGCAATTGTCATCAGGGGAATCACTTCACGGTCTCCAAATGAAGGGAAATTCACCCCCCCAAATTGTCACAGGAGCAAGTGTCCCCATTGCAACCTTTCTGATTTTGTGACAATAGTAAGATGTTCAATTTGCAATTACTATCCTGGAAAAATAGAGGGGGTGGGGGACTCTGTTCATGAGCTATAGCAATAAAAACAAGCAGAGGCTCTAACCCCCCCATGTACTGTCCAAAAATACAACAGTTTTGCTATAGATATACTTTTTGTTCCTTTTGAAGCTAGCATACGTGGTTTGAATGTTAGCTGATTCCAGCTGAATTAACTGAAATTTGAGTCGTGGGTGTCCCTGTCGGTGTGCCCAGCTTCACAAAAGTCTACTACAAAGGTGAAAGAGCCAGGTGGAAAATTGTTAGCCCAAACGTGACTGCATCCATTCAGATACAGCCGCTGTCAGAATACAATAGATGGCAGGGGGGATTGCTCTGTCCATGGTAAGTAGTGGGCGATTTATTGATTTCTTCTGCTGAGAAATTTAAGGAAGGTAAGGCTAGCTTTACACAAACTCTTATAATACTTTGTCGATCGCTAAATGACTGGTGGATGCAGCTTCATGATTTTTTTTTATCAGTTATTTGACAAGTTGGAAGTTCTGTGCCTTTGTATTAATAAAAGAAAGAAAACTTTCATTTCAAGTATTTACATCATGCTTACAATCTTTTCAGTGCTTTACATGTACTGTACACTGATCAGCCATAACATTAGGACCACTGATGGGTATTATCTTGTTACAATAGCATCTGAGTGGATGGGATATATTAGGCAGCAAGTGACATGTTCTCCCTAAATTTGATGTGTTGAAAGCAGAATTAAATGGACAAGTGTCAGGATCTTAAATACTTTGAAAAGGGCTAAACTGTAATAGCTAGACAACTGGGTCAGAGCAAATCCCAAACTGCAGCTCTTGTGGGATGTTCTCGGCCTGTAGTGGTCAGGACCTACTAAAGGTGGTTCAAGGAAGGAAAAACAGTCAACCGGCATCAGGGTCATTGATGTACATGTGGAGTGAAAGCTGGCTCATGGTCAGGTTGCCCATGATTACCTGTGTCCACAGCCAAACGCACTTCTAATGGGCACATGAGCATCAGCACCATGGAGTAATGGAAGAAGGTTACCTGGTCTGATGAATTCAAGAATGGTTTGCGGAACACAATGAGTTTAAGGGGTTAACTTGGCCTCCAAATTCTCCAGATCTCAGTCCAATTCAGCATCTGTGGGATGTTCTGAAAAAAAAAAAGTCTAATCCATCGAGGCACTGCCCCCGCAAGTTACAGGACTTAAAGGGGGAGATTTACCAAAACTGGAGCACTCAGAATCTGGTCAGCTTCTAACTTCTACGCTTGTTCAGTTAAGCTTTGACAGTAAAAGCTGATTGGTTTCTATGAAGAGCTGCCCCAGATTTTGCACTCTCCAATTTTAGTAAATCTCCCCCAATGTGTCTAAAGGCAAAATGTTTTCAAACCTTAATGCACTCCCTGCATTAAGGTAAAGAAATATCCAGTGGTGTCCTAACTCAATCCAGCGCTGTGCCTGTCTCTCCTCCTGCCCTGCACTCACAGGACACAGAGGCGGCAGGAGGAGCCTTTGGGTCCTGCTGCCATTGATCAAATCATGTGAGCAGAGAGTGGGGGGCAGTGCCCATCAATGTAGCATATCGGTTCCCGTCAAAAAAGCCTCAGCAGTGCCCACCAACGCAGCCTATCAGTGTCCTTTTAATGAAGCCTTTCAGTGCCCATCAGCGCCCGTTAATACAGCCTATCAGTGCCCATCAATGCAGCCTATTATAGATTTCACAATACTTCAATTTCAAGCTGGGTCACAGAAGAGAGTGTGTGATCCGGCCGCTCTCCTTTTCCTCTCCTCTCCCTTCCCCACAGTCTCCTGGCTGATCGCTGGGGGGAGAATCCCATTCAACCACACCGGCCCCCCCCCCTCCCCCCCCATGCACCTTCACACTCGCCCTCAGCTAATTTCCACTCGCCAAATGCAAGCAGGCGAGTGGAAATTTTGAGGGCTGCTATAGAGGCACTCTAAAGGAACTGAGGAAGTCACATGGTGTGACGTAATGCATAGGAAGTGACCGGACCACACGAGAACCGGAAGTGATATAAGAGGCACCTGTAACGCCGTCCAAATTACAGATCTGCTGTTTTTTCACTACTCTGTTGTAAGTTTCCAGTTGGCTTTTAAATAAATCAATCCGTTTATACATTCTACACTATGGGAGATTCTTTTTTATCCCCTGTACATATCCGTTGGGAATGAACGTCCATATGGACTAAGCCGGAGCCACCATCTAATATACAATACCCGGAGAGATCTACCATCACAACATCTTGGAAAGGTCTCCAGCTACACCCATCTCCACTGCTTTTCACAATCCATATGGAGGTAAGAGTCTAGTGAACACTGAGTAATACACACGAAGAGTGACACACCAGCGATTTTATTGAAGAGCACTTATTGAAGCACTGTGTGTACTTTGTTTTATCATAGACTTTATTTATCTTCACTTCATGAACTATTGCAGCACCACTATTTGTTGTGTCAACAGTGTGATAAAGAGAGATTATACGGATTATTGCTACATTCATCTATATATATTACATGTGTCTCATTGATATATTGCATACGCATAGGAATTTTATTATTGATATTTATATTTATTTATTTTTTTGTGCACTAAAATCATCTTATGTGCACAGATTCATATTTGTATTTTGCACAGCGCCATGAGCGTTCATTGATATTTGAACACAAGCTCATATTTGCACCTAGCAATTTTGCACAGCATCTTTTTTAGCATTTTTTAGCAATTTTTTGCACAGATTATCGCACAGTGCTAAATCATCTACATTTATTTATAGTATGAGCGTTCATTGGCATCGATTTATTTGAGCACATGCTCATATTTGCACCTAGCAATTTTGCACATCTTTAGCGTTTTTTTGCACAGTCACATTTTTTAGCAATTTTTTGCACAGATTATCGCACCGTGCTAAATCATCTATCATTAGGCCACCAATGGCGACCCTAGGGGGGGGCCAGAGGGGGCCCTGACCCCCCAAACATTATGCTGGGCCCCACCATGTGCCCCCCCAAAAAAAAAATTATTTTTTTTTAATTTTTTTTTTTTTTTTTTTACAAAAAGGCAATTTCTTTTTGTTTGTATTCATATCGGATGTGCCGCATCTTACTCGGGCCACCGCTGGGGTAACACAGTCTCTATTAAGAGGGAGAACGTCCCCAGTCAGCTCCTGTGGGTGATTCCTCCCCCCTCCCTCTGCTCGCTGACACTGCATAATGCAAGCGCTCACACAACCACGGCTGCCCGATCTGCTCCTTCCCCTGCATCCTCATTGGCAGGGAGAAGAGTGAGTTGCAGGAAGGACTCCACCAGGACTCTCAGTTACTGAAAAAACAGACTGATTTCTCCCGTCCTTAGGACAGGAGAACGAGCCTGTAAATTCCAAGAAATGCCAGACCAGCTCTGTCAATAGCAGGGGCAGGACAGCAAGAGGAGGCTGGGGAACCCCACAGTGGCAGAACACCAGGGCCCGGTGGCAAGACGACCTTTGCAACCCTGACAGTTCTCCCACTGCTTTGGACCCTTATATTTTCTTGGTATGCTGGTGACATATATATCTTGTTCTCTGTCACCCTGGGGGGGCCCCAATACAGTAGGAAGGGAGCTCACTGCAGAACATGTAAAGGGGCATTGTGGGATCATAGTAAAGGGGTAAAGGGCCCCAGGATAGATAAAATATATATAGATAGATAGATCTATATATATATATATATTTGCATTTTATATTGCCCCCCTATTTTTGTCCCTGTCCCCCCATGTGCCCCCCCTAAATATGAAAGCTGGAGACGCCACTGTAGGCCACCACTATTTGTTGTGTCAGCAGTGTGATAAAGAGAGATTATACGGATTATTGCTACATTCATCTATAATAATTACATGTGTCTCATTGATATATTGCATATGCATAGGAATTTATTATTGATATTTATATATATTTTTTTTGCACTGAAATCATCTTATGTGCACAGATTCATATTTGTACTTTGCAGAGCGCCATAAGCGTTCATTGGCATTGTTTTATTTGAACACAAGCTCAGATTTGCACCTAACAATTTTGCACATCTTTAGCGTTTTTTTTGCACAGTCACGTTTTTTAGCAATTTTTGCACAGATTATTGCACAGTGCTAAATCATCTATATTTATATTAAGTTGCGCTGATCACTTATTTATTTTATACCAATTTAGTGCACTTATACACTTTAGATCTAGCTGCAATTTATCAGAGTACTATATTATACATTCTCTTTGATAGCGCAAAGGACCTTACTTACACTTTAAAGGAACTGCTACTGATGGCTTAGTGCCAGATACCACAGCGAGCCTTCAGTAGTCTAGTGGAGTTTATGCCTTGATGGGTAACGGTGGGTGGTCATAATGTTATGGCTGATTGGTGTATACCAGTCCCTACCCTCATGGAGCTTATAATCCAAGACCCCTCTCTCTCAATTCCAGGGCCAGTTTGGACAGGAGCCAATTAACCTACCAGCATGTCTTTGGAGCCTGATAGGAAAATAGAGGACCTGCAAGAAACCCGCCCAAGCACACTCCATGCAGTCAGACCCGGGTGATTGCAATTGTGGGCAGAATCTCTGTGATTCTGCTTGCGATCCCAAAACACACTGCAAAACTGACAAATCACACCACGCTTGTTCAGATGCCATTCATTTTAAATAAATCACGCTACAAACGCGGCAAACCCCATCACACAAAGCTTTTTGCTCAAAAAAGGAGTAGGAGCTTCTGTTGGGTGACAAGCTTTCCACCAATGCGGTTTGTTGCGACTGCAGCGTGATTTATCTCATGGCAGAACCGCACCCGCGTTTAGGTACCATTGAAAATGAATGCCACCTGTGCGATCTGTCAGTTTTGAATTGCCGCAATTCTGCCTGCGAATGCAAACGCTCAGGTCTGCCTTTGTTTTATGGTTTAACCGCTTGCTGACTGGCTCACGCCGATATACGTCGGCAGAAGGGCACGTACAGGCAGATAATTGTACCTGTACGTTGCCCTTTAAGAAGCGGTTTGCGGGTGCGCGCGCGTGTGCCGCGGGATACCTGCGAGCGTCTCACGGAGAGGAAGAACGGGGAAATGCTGATGTAAACAAGCATTATCCCGTTCTGCCTAGTGACAGGACACTGATCACCGCTCCCTGTAATCGGGAGCAGTGATCAGTGTCGTGTCACACGTAGCCACGCCCCCCCACAGTTAGAATCACTCCCTAGGACACACTTAACCCCTTCACTGCCCCTAGTGGTTAACCCCTTCACTGCCAGCCACACTTAAACAGTAACCAATCCATTTTTAATTGCGCTGATCGCTGTGTAAATCTGAATGGTCCCAAAATCTCGCCAAAAGTGTCCGATCTGTCCGCCATAATGTCGCAGTCACGATAAAAATCGCTGATCGCCGTCATTACTAGTAAAAAAAAAAATTTGAATTAAAATGCCATAAAACTATAAACTATCCCCTATTTTGCAGACGCTATAACTTTTGCACAAACCAATCAATAAACACTTATTGCGATTTTTTTTTTCCAAAAATATGTAGAAGAATACGTATCGGCCTAAACTGAGGAAAAAACTGTTTTTTTTATATATTTTTGGGGGATATTTATTATAGAGAAAAAATATTGCGTTTTTTTCAAAATTGTTGCTATTTTTTTGTTTATAGCGCAAAAAATAAAAACCGCAGAGGCGATCAAATACCACAAAAAGAAAGCTCTATTTGTGGGGAAAAAAGGACGTCAATTTTGTTTGGGAGCCACGTCGCCCGACCGCGCAATTGTCAGGTAAAGCGACGCAGTGCCGAATCGCAAACAGTACTCTGACTCACTTGTAGTTCTATTTTTATTTTTTTTTCTTTATGCCCTGGCATCATTGCATTGGTAGCCAAGTGGCAGACAGAGGGTTAGTAAAGTCAGATCATGTCACCTTTGCTGATCAGAGACCCACTATGATTGTATGATGTGGAAATAAATGGTTCTTCTCAGATACCACTAGATGGCGGTGGTGCACGCAAGCGAGTAGAGGGCTGTGACGTCACTGAAAGTTTGTTTTAGCAGAGTGAGTGTAACACGTGGAAGTGTGATCAGAGGGGGGGATCCGATCACTGCAATGTATGGACACCTCGGATCCGATCCTTCTCATCGATAGACGACTACACAGGGACAGGCAGCAGATTTCACTACTAACACATGTAATAGAAGCCGCAGGAGATGCAGCAGTGAGGGCAGTCTGTGGGTAGAATGTTATACACAGATATGTGATCATATTACACAATTATATCCATTATTATTACATACAGCAGGCCGATCTACATACAGAAGAAAGCGGGTGTGAGTTTGTCATGTCAGGATTTATGATTTCACTCCTGAGAGCATGATGAGAAGTTTTAGTAAAAGTCGACTCTGGTGGGACTCGAACCCACAACCTTTGAATGTCTTCACTTATCCTCACTAGAAGTCCAATGCGCTATCCATTGCGCCACAGAGCCGCTCTGCCTACAGAAGGTTACAATACATGACAGCTGAGGCTCTACAGAGTATACAATATATTACAGCTGAGGCTCTATAGAGTATACAATATATTACAGATGAGGATCTACAGAGCCTACAATACATGACCACTTGTGGATTTACAGGAGCCTAAAATACATGACAGCTGAGGCTCTATAGAGTATACAATATATTACAGCTGTGGATCTACAGAGTATACAATATATTACAGCTGAGGATCTACAGAGTATACAATATATTACAGCTGAGGATCTACAGAGTATACAATATATTACAGCTGAGGATCTACAGAGTATACAATATATTACAGCTGAGGATCTACAGAGTATACAATATATTACAGCCTACAATATATTACAGTATATTACAGCTGTGGATCTACAGAGTATACAATATATTACAGCTGAGGATCTACAGAGTATACAATATATTACAGCTGAGGATCTACAGAGTATACAATATATTACAGCTGAGGATCTACAGAGTACACAATATATTACAGCTGAGGATCTATAGGAGCCTACAATACATGACAGCTGAGGATCTACACAGCCTACAATACACAACCACTTGTGGATCTACAGGAGCCTACAATACATGACCACTTGTCAGGGCAGTCTTTAATATTGATTGGACCCTTGGCAAAACTTTTCTTCCCCCCCCCCCATGCAGTTTTGCTGTCCACCTGCTCTGAGACATACAATAAATAGCAGCTAGACTCAAAATCAGTTTACTGAATCAGATCAGGCAGCTATTGCGATCGGTTGCCAGAGGTTACAGTGTATCATTACCGCTCACTGACTGGTTGCTAGAGGCTACAGCACACATTACGACTCACTGATTAGTTGCTAGAGGTTACAGCACATGATTTCTGCTTGTTGATTGGTTGCTAGAAATTACTGTGGATATGACTTCAGGGGGGCATGATATACATATCAATGCCGCCAACTGCTGCTATTTACATATGAATGCCGCTGCTATTTACATACGAATGCTGGTAATTTACATGTGAACACAGGGTCTGTTGGTGAGTCATCTGTACACAACAATAGGGCAGAGCATTAGTAACAGCACTTCACACTGAGATATTGGGACACAGCACAGGACTTAAAGTGGAGTTCCACCCAAAAATGGAACTTCCACTTTTTGGATTCCTCCCCCCCTCCGGTGTCACATTTGGCACCTTTCAGGGGGGAGGAGGGAGCAGATACCTGTCTGGCATAGATCACTGCGGCGCTTACAGTGACCTACGCCACTTCCGGCGCCTACACTCTCCTCCACCGCTGTATTCTGTGAGACACAGAACACAGCAGGGACCAGAAAGGACGCGCAGCGCGACTCGCGCATGCGCAGTAGGGAACCAGGAAGTGAAGCCGCAAGGCTTCACTTCCTTATTCCCTTACCGAGGATGGCAGCGGCAGCAGCTGAGAGCCGACGGACGGATCGGCTTCGGCTGCCGACATCGCGGGCTCCCTGGACAGGTAAGTGTCCATATATTAAAAGTCAGCAGCTGCAGTATTTGTAGCTGCTGGCTTTTAATTGTTTTTTTTTTTCAGCGGACCTCCACTTTAAACCTAAAGGGACGAGGGAATTTAAACCAGGATAGTTGTCAAGTATGAGGCAGCTACTTTGGGCCCCACAACAATGACAGGGCCCAGGGCAGCTGCCCCTTTTGCCCTGCCTTAAAAACGGCCTTGCCACTTGTGGATCTACAGAGCCTATAATACATGACAACTGAGGATCTACAGAGCCTACAATACATGACAGCTGAGGATCTACAGAGCCTACAATACATGACAGCTGAGGATCTACAGAACCTACAATACATGACAGCTGAGGATCTACAGAGCCTGTAATACATGATAACCGAGAATCTACAGAGCCTGTAATACATGTTAACCGAGGATCTACAGAGCTTATAATACATGACAACACATACATGACGACAGCTTTTCCAGCGGCAGCAGGGAGAACATTTCCACATACTCACCTTTCCAAATTTTCTCCCGGACCTCCGGTTTAAGGTGCGCTCATAGGAGCCCCTCAAAACACACATATACTTCACATTTTGTCGAGTCGGCTAGTCTAATGGCCTCTTATTTGCTAGCAGCCTCCCCCCACCGTCCCAGCCTTGTCCCCCGCCGCCGTCTTACCTGCTGGTGCAGCCTGCCCCAGCACCGCGATCTCCACAACAGCAGGCGCCGCTGCCACCGTGGGGGGAGCCACCCCAGACCCGGGAGCCCCTGTTGACACTGCCCCCCCCCCCACCTGCGAAACCCAGGCCGCTGACAGGCTTACTTGTGCGCTTGTCCCCGGTCCAAACCGATTGACTAGTTCCTTTAACCCCACCAGGAGCCCCTGAAACCCCGTATCGGACCCGGCAACGGCGTGACCAGGGAACGAACTAGCCTGCGGGGACCCCCTGGGCAAACCTGACCGCGTGTCCTTCCCCTCCCTGGTGACCTAGGCCCACCCCTAGTAACCACCTCCTCTTCACCCTCAGACTGTATAGAACCAGAAAAGTCTAAAATGGACTTACCAGGCTACCTAGGAAGGGTCCCACCAGCCGAAGGCCCCACCTCTATCGCCGCCGACTGTCCTTGGGGCTCCTCCTCCTCTTCCAACAATAACAGTTCGCCCTCCGACCTTTCCACCGACATTTCGTCACCGCCGACAGCCCTCAAGGGGAAGTGTCCCTGGATGCAGAGGATCTGAGCGGCTGCTGGCCCCGCCTCCTCATGCCAGAATCCACCCACAGATTTCTTCGCTGCCTTGCCCGGTCCCGGGGGGCTCTCAGTAGTCTACCTTCCTGCCTCCCTCCACGGTGTAGTGCTCAACGGATGCCGACTGGTATTTGTAGAGCTGCCGGCCGCTGCAGTGGAGGGCCCAGCTGAACGGTTCCCCCGATGAGGCTCCGCCCCCGCTGACACATCGCCAGGGGCGGTGCCTGCACGCTCCATCTCCTGCCGCCGGGCGGGCCATGAAGCTGCTCCGTTGCTCCCTGAGCACCCGCTCACCGAGCTCCATCTGTGGGGACGATTCCTCCCAGGACCCCCACCCACGAGCACAGCGGAATGCTTTGCGGTTGATCCCGAAGGGGTCCGAACGGGACTCCCGGCGTGACGCTGAGCTCTGGGAGAGGAGTCCAGGGAGAAGCGCTCCGGAGGCCTGTACCTCCGAGCTCGCGAGGACTCCTGCCCCCCGGTACTGGAACCTGAGGCCTGCTCACCCAGCACCGGCGCTAGTTGTGCATGAAGCCATCCAGCTCCCCTGGCAGCCGCCTCAGCCCGCAGCTGAGCCAACAGATGCTCCACATTGGCCCCAGGGGACATGTATCAATGCAAAAAACTGAAGTTTTTTCGGGAGCAGTGATTTTAATAATGCTTAAAGTGAAACAATAAAAATGAAATATTCCTTTAAATATCGTGCCTGGGGGGTGTCCTTAGTATGCCTGTAAAGTAGTGCATCTTTCCCATGTTTTTAACAGTGTCACAGGAAAATGAAATTTCTAAAGGAAAAAATGTCATTTAAAACTGCTCGCGGCTGTAATGTTTTGTCATATCCCAGCAATATAGATAAAAATACCAAAAAAAAGTCGTGGATGTCCCCCCAAAATCCATACCAGGCCCTTCAGGTCTGGTATAGATATTAAGGGGAACCCTGGACCAAAATTTTTAAAACAATGGCGTGGGGGTCCCCCAGGCCCCCAGGCACTATATACTATGAGCAGCAATTTATATACTATACGGCCTGCCCTATATACTCTGCAGAAAAACTGGGCCTTAGGTGTTGGTGGTACCAGAACACTGTAAACCCTCACATTTACTCTTGTTGGACGCAGGAACGGGCCCCGCTGTGAAATATTATATCAAAAATTGTAATTACATGCCCCTGTTAAACAGGGGCAGAAAAATTGGGCCTTGGGTGGTGGTGGTGGTGCAACAACACTGTAACCCCTCATAGTTACTCTTATTGGGCGCAGGAACGGACCCTGCTGTGAAATATTATATCAAAAATTGTAATTACATGCCCCTGTTAAACAGGAGCAGAAAAATTGGGCTTTCGGTTTTAGTGGCACCAGAAGACTGTAAGCCCTCACAGTTACTCTTGTTGGGTGCAGGAACGGGCCCTGCATTCAAATATTATATCAAAAATTTTAATTACATGCCCCTGTTAAATATGGGCAGAAAAATTGGGTGGTGGTGGTGGTGCCCTAAACCAAACATATTGTTGGAAGCTAGCATCATCAAGATTGAGGAGGAATAGGATAGTCATCATAGGCAGTCTTCAAGGGATCCCAGATCCATAGCAAATTCAATCAGTTACACCAGCATCAGGTGCTTGATAGCTGCTGATCCAAGACTGATTCATTTTTATGAATGTGAGCCTATCAATGGAGCCTATGGACAGGCGCACTCTTTGATCCTTACAAACCCTCCAGCAGCACTGAATGTGCATTCAGAAAGCACGCTGGAATCAGGAAAGGCCAGTAGCCCAGTGGATGCTCTGTTGGAAAGGTCTCCAAGTCTGCTCTTGCCCCTCGGTATTCCTGCCCCATATAATGCAGACCCTGGCGATGGTTGCTTGAACTGATCAGACCTTGGCGCTGAGGACTGAAAAATTGTTTAAAGGCATCGGCCAGCTGGCCACATTCTCCACCGCTCTTCCTCTGACTGAACAAATCCTCAGCAACACGTTGTCCAGCACCAAGAAATGGTAACCTCCCAGATTCTGGAAATGCATTGCACAAACCTTTCTTCAAGGCCTCCTGAAGATGTTTCATCCTCTGCTCCCTCTGCGAAGGCAGGATGAGTTCTCCAACCTTACCCTTGTAACGTGGATCAAGAAGGGTTGCCAGCCAGTAATGATCCTTCTCCTTGAAACAACGAATCCTAGGGTCCTTTTGCAGGCTTTGCAGAATCAGGGAGGCCATGCAGCATACGTTTGCAGAGGCATTTAATTCTGAGTCCTCTGGGTCACTAAGGATCACATTATCCGTAACTACCTCCTCCCAGCCACGTACAACTCCTTGGATTTCTGCGGACTGAAAACTATCTCTTGAAGACTGCTGCTGAGTGTCCTCTTTCTCCTCTTCTTCCTGTGTGTTTGGCGGGTCCGCAGGAATGCTATCTGGATAAAGGGGGCCTTGAGAGGAAAGGAAGTCCTCCTCCCACTGTTCTGCCTCAAGTGCCCTGTCCATGATTCCACAAAGCGTGTGCTCCAGCAGGAA
Organism: Lithobates septentrionalis; assembly: GCA_037952835.1. Lineage (NCBI taxonomy): Eukaryota > Metazoa > Chordata > Amphibia > Anura > Ranidae > Lithobates > Lithobates septentrionalis. Next base: position 225,495 of record JBBDGP010000568.1, on the reverse strand, counting down.
GACTAGAGGGACAGTGTCACTGATACATGCATTGTCACAGCTCACCATCCTTGTGGCCTCCTCAAATGGTGACAGGACAGTGCATGCATCCTTGATCAGTAGCCATTGACGTGGCAAAAAGAAGCCAAGCTCCCCTGATCCTGTCCTGGTGCCATACTCGCACAGGTACTCATTAATGGCCCTCTGCTGTGTGTGCAGCTGGTGCAGCATTGCCAACGTTGAGTTCCACCTAGTGGGCATGTCACAAATGAGGCAGTTGGTGGGTAGGTTGCATTCCCTTTGAATGTCAGCCAGCCAAGCACTGGCATTGTATGACAGGCAGAAATGACCACAGACTTTTATGGCCTGTCTCAGGAGATCTTGTAGACCTGGGTACCTGCTCAAGAACCGCTGCACCACCAAATTCAGGAAGTGTGCCAAACATGAAATATGGGTCAAGTGTCCTTGTCAGAGGGCGGAGAGAAGGTTGGTGCCATTGTCGCATACAACCATTCCTGGCTGAAGCTGGCGTGGCATCAACCACCTCTGAGCCTGCCCCTGCAGAGCTGACAGAATCTCTGCCCCAGTGTGGCTCCTGTCCCCTAGGCAGACCAGTTCAAACACTGCATGGCATCTTTTATCCTGACTGCTTGTATAGACCATTGAATGCTTATGGAGCACTGCTGGTTCAGAGGACAAACATGCAGAGGAGGCCAGAGAAGGAAGAAGAAGAGGAGGGGGTGGAGGAAAGAGCTGTGGCAGAATCACCACTAGCATTTTGGAGACGTGGTGGCGGAACAAGCTCCAACAACACTGAACCCTGTCCTGCATCCTTCCCAGCTGCCAGCAGAGTTATCCCAGTGTGCAGTGAAGGAAAGGTATCATCCCTGCCCATGCTTACTGGACCATGAGTCAGTGGTAATATGAACCTTACTGCTGACCGCCCTGTTCAACGAGGCCAAAACATTGCCTTCCACATGCCGGTAGGGAGCCGGAATGGCCTTCCGTGAAAAGAAATGGAAAGACGTTTTGGAACCTGCCACTGAGGTACAGCACATTCCACAAATTCACGAAAGGGGGCAAAGTCTACCAGCTGAAAGGCAGCAGTTGCAGTGCTAGCAATTTGGCCAAGCTAGCTTTTAGACGCTGAGCATGTGGATGGCTGGAGCCGAATTTCTTTTTACGGTTCAGCAACTGGGGTCGAGAAATTTGCCTACTAAAATCAATTAGTGGTGTACTGCTAGCATATTGGCTGCAAGTACTTGGGACACCTATTGCTACACCTTCATTCCTCTCACTGCAGATTTTTGAGAGGACTGGAGGTATAATAGGGTTGGAGATCCCAGATGAGGAGCAAGGAGAAGTCCACCTTTTTCTTTGCTGTGGTTCTTTCAAGTGCATTGCAGGTCGTCATATGTCTGGTCAAGCATGTGGTGCCCAAGCGGCTGCTGTTCTGGCCATGCTTTATCCCCGTCACTGTAGCAAACTTTGCAGTATGATGCAGCTGGGGGAACATGACTGCCAGTTTCTTGTCCTTCTGTAGCACCCCCTCTCTCTAGGCCCACGTTACTCCCTTCCTCAACCTGTGAACCAACATCAGAGCCTTCAAATCGCTGCGTATCCACCAGCAGCATATAACCGACACTGTGGTCGAATAATTCTGGGAACTCCTCCGTGCATGATGGTGGGGCTACGCTTTGGCAGCTGTGTCGGAAGGCAAACTACTCTGAGTCTGGGTGACGGAGGATGAGGAGGATGAGGACGGCTTTGTTATTCACTCCACCAACTCTTCTGCATGTTGTGGCTCAATAACACAGCCAGCAGCAGCAAAAAATGACAAGGATGCCCCACGGCCACCTGCAGAGAATGCACCATGTGAGTTGTATAATATAAGAGGGCGCTTAAACAAAAGTGCTGAGGCAAGGCACTTTTTAAAGTAAGAGGCCTCTTGGGTTGTTGTTTTTATTGATATTTTTAAAATAAAACAAAATTATACTATGGTCCTGCTTTTTCCATTTTTTCTGAGCTATCCTGAATTAGAGTGATTCCCCTGGCTTATTCCATTGGTGTCTACCAGCACAGGCGACAGTTCCTAAATCTGTCAAAGCCCCACCTGACCTGCCTTTTTAATTAAAGAGGTCGTGATGGTTCGGTAAGTAGGCTACTTACCTTTATCCACCGGGTGTCCCTTGCTTTTTCCATGATCGTTTCCAGTGGTGATGGTGTAAAGATCCAAATAGCTTCAAGTGTTATATGGACACTCCTGTTATTTAATCCATTGGGACATTTGCTATCACTTTGCACTTTATGTATTTTTGGAATAAGATACTAGTGCCCTATATGTACTATTAAGCATTTTTTGCACTTTATTTGTCACGTTATTTAAATATTGTGTTTTCTTTTTACATTGTTTTGTTTAAGCGCCCTCTTATATTATACAACCCACATTTCACAAAGTCAGCACCTTGCACTTTGAGGGGAGTAGCTCATTCACTGTTTAATTTAGCCATAGCGCAGGGTTCTTTTTATTTTTCAGAGGATGCATCATTTCCACGACCACCACTGTTGACTGTAGACACAGAGGCTGCTTGCCCTCTTTTAGTGGCCTGTGAGTGTCTGCCTCTCCTTGGTGGCCTTCCGGACATGATGTATTTTTGGTTTTGCAACACCACACTGTATAAGATACTGTGTACACCACCTGATGTGTATTAGAAAGTGTACAACAGCTGCACTGTATTGCCTACTGTGTACACCACCAGAAGTGTAGTAGAAACTGTACACACTGTATTAGATACTGTGTACACCGCCTGCACTGTATTAGAATGTGTACAATGGCTGCACTGTATTGTATACTGTGTACACCACCAGAAGTGTAGTAGAAACTGTACCCACTGTATTAGATACTGTGTACACTGCCTGCACTGTATTAGCAACTGTACAGCGGCTGCACTGTATTGTATACTGTGTACACCACCAGAAGTGTAGTAGAAACTGTACACACTGTATTAGATACTGT
>JBBDGP010000568.1:0-217500 GCA_037952835.1 Lithobates septentrionalis | reverse complement strand
GTCCCCCTGAGCCATGATTGGCTAAAGGCACTCTGCCTTTAGCCAATTATGGCTCTCTCAGCAGAGTGCACTGTGATTGGCCAAACCATGCAGGTCAGGTGCATGCTTTGGTCAATTAGCAGACAGCAATGCACTGTGATCTCGTAGTCAGAGGCGGCTCTTTAATTAGGCAAATTAGGCGGTCACCTAAGGCCTTGCATTCACTGGGGGCCTCATGGCCGTCTAATTTGCTTGTGATCAATCACCAGGGTGGCGTCCTGCCACCTCCAGCGCTGCCTTGTGCTTTCCGGTCATTGCTGTCACTTTTCAATAGAGAAGCCGGGCTTCTGCAGAAGTGACAGCACAGCTCTCCGGGTGGCCACACTGAACCCTCCCCACCTGGATGCAGCTAGTGTAATATACAGAAAGCGGGGAGGGTCTAACATCGCAAGTGTCAAGCTGCTCAGGCATCCATCTAGACACTGCACTTGCACTTGCAGCATCTCCCACGCCAGTTGCCGCCCAGAGTAACAGAGCCGAGAACGCTTTTCCTAGGCTCCTCCTTGGCTCGTGACAGACCACACGAGGAGGAGCCTAGGAGAAAGAACATCTCCCGTCTCCACATAGAGCCTGAGCCCACGCCATATCTGAGGTCTGTGTTGGGAGGAGAAAGAAAAGGATTTATGGCAGGTGAAGACGATTTGGGGGGGGGGGGGGGGGGACTTTTGCTGGAAGAGGAATGGTGATCCTGTGTAGTATGAGGATTTGGTGGAGTCAGTTTTTTTTTTAAGTGGCTGGTGTGAAATGCAGTTCTGACCTATTCATTCTGTACATAGCACGCACCTTAACTCTCTGCTCTCTCTCTCCCTTTATTTCTTTTTTTCTCTCCGTATTTCTTTCTTTCTCTCTCCATCCCCCTCTCTTTTTTTCTTTTGTTCTTTCTACCTCTCTCCATCCCTCTTTCTTTCTTTCTTTCTTTCTTTCTCCCTCCATTTCTTTTTCTTTCTTTTTTCCTCTCTCCATCCCTTTTTCTTTCTTTCTTTCACCCTCCATCCCTCTTTCTTTCTTTCTTTCTTTCTTCCTCCCTCCATCCCCTTTTCTTTCCCTCTTTCTTCCTCCCCCCCATATCTTTGTTTTCCTCTCTTTCTTCATCCCTCCATCCCTCTTTCTTTTTTTTCTTTCTTCCTCCCCCCATCCCTTTGTTTTCCTCTCTTTCTTCATCCCTCCATCCCTCTTTCTTTCTTTCTTTCTTTCTTTCTTTCTTTCTTTCTTTCTTTCTTTCTTTCTTTCTTTCTTTCCTCTTTCTTTCTTGCTTTCTTTCTGTATCCCTCCCTTCCTCTTTCTTTCTTGCTTTCTTTCTGTATCCCTCCCTTCCTCTTTCCTTCTCCCTCCCTCCATCCCTCACTTTTTTTTCTTCCTTTCTTCCTCCCTCCACCCCTCTCTTTTCTTTCTTTCTCCCTCCTTTTTTCTTTCTCCTTCCATTCCTCTCTGCTTTTTTCTTTTTTTCTCCCTCGATCCTGCTTTCCTTTATTGCTCTCTTTCTTTCTTTCTTTCTTTCTTTCTTTCTTTCTTTCTTTCTTTCTTTCTTTCTTTCTTTCTTTCTTTCTCCATCTCTATCTCTCCCTCTTTCTCTCTTCATACCTCCATTTGTATACAGACCAGGATCTCCCAGTTTCACTCCAGTTCTCCTCTACCTATCCCTCATCTTCTACCCACTTCCCCCTTCTCCCCTACGCCATGGTTCCCACTCCCATTCCCCATCCCCCAAGGCAGAGCATCTTATTACTGCTGCTTCTTATGTGGGTGGGATGTGTGCTGACCCTCCTATTCTTCCCATGTTATTGGCACAGTACACATCCCACCCACACAAGCAGCAGCAGTAATAAGATGCTCCACCTTGGGGTTCTTCCTTAACCCCTGCAAAAGGCGTGAGTGGGGCCTCATGTCTAAATTTCACCCAAGGCCTCACAAAGCCTAGAGCCGCCTCTGCTCGCAGTGCATTATGGGGCGTTACGCGGTGCTTGAATTTTTACTGAACTGTGTCATGAATTCATGATTGAACATAGCGAAAGAGATACCAGTTCAGGAGGCTGTGTCTATCCTTCAAATGTTCAAATGTAAGTAGTCTCTCCTCCCCCACTATATTCTTCAGTTGTTTGATGCCCACTTGGGCCCAGAGTATTGGATCCGGGATTGCATCAAAATGGGATAATCTAGGATTAAACCATAAGGGGGTGTCTGGTGACCACTGCCGAGCCTCAGAGTGCATCAACACCTTCACCCCATCCCATGCACGAACAGTAGCGCGCATCCACCCAGTCAAAGGTGACGACACTTGGGAACCCCTATATACCAAGTGGTAAAGACTCTCGTAGGATCCCATAAGGGTGGCCTCAAGTACATTTGCAGCATCTCCATCATCCCGCAATAGCTATCGCCTGGCAATGACCATTTGCCCTGCTAAAAAATACTTGAAGATGTCTGGTAATGCCAGTCCTCCCTGTCCTAGAGGTTCCTGTAACGTACGGAGACCTATTCTGGGATGACATAAAGACCATAAAAATGAACTAAACAGGCTATTTGCACATTTAAAATTGAACATGGGATCCAAATTGGACAATTGCGCAGAAAATATAAAAAAGACCGGTAGAATTTTCATCTTAAGAAGGTTCACTCTACCAATCAAGGAGAGCGGTAGATGTCTCCAGGCGTCCAGCTGTGTCCTAACTTTGTTAAGAAGAGGTAGAAGATTAAGGGACATATAATCACCCAACTTTGGGGGATATACAAATACCAAGGTATTTAAATTCAAATACCCAAGCTATGGGGACTAATTGTCATGCCTGAGCTTGAGCCCCGTCATCAATAGCCATCACTTTAGTTTTTTCCCAATTAACTCGTAGACCTGAAAAACTTTCAAAAGTACTTAAAATCTTGAACACCGCCTCTAGAGATGATCCTGGATCTTCTAAAAAGAGAAGCATATTGTCCACGTATAGGGCAGTAAATTTGCGTATACCTCCCACCTCAAGAGCCCTTACTGCTGTAGATGTTCACAGAGCAATAGCTTTTGGTTCTATTGCAAGAGCAAATAAGGATGGGGAGAGTGAACACCCTGACGCGTTCCCCTACCTACTACAAACTGAGGAGAGACCGAGATCCAGTTATGGAAAGTATCCCCAAACCCCATGTACCATAGGACTGTGGACATATAGTGCCAGTCCACAGAGTCAAAGGCCTTTTCCATATCAAGGGACACTACCACCCTAGCGCCGGAATTGGCATGATGAATTTGTAGGCGTGCAAATAGTCTGCCAAGATTAGCGTCCGTAGATTTCTGGGGAATGAAACTCGTTTGATCTATGTCCACCAGAGTAGTGATCAACTGTGATAATCTAGTGGCCAGTATTTTTGTTAAAATCTTAATATCTTGCTTTAAAAGAGCAATAGGCCTGTAAGAAGAACAAGTCATAGGGTCCTTTTTTTAGGCTACAGCAGGGGTGTCCAAACTATGGCCCTCCAGTTGTTCGGGAACTACAATTCCCATCATGCCTAGTAATGTCTGTGAATTTCAGAGTTTTACAATGTTTCATGGGAAGTGTAGTTCTGCAACAGCTGGAGGGCCGTAGTTTGGACACCCCTGGGCTACAGTATCACCTGAGCTTCCATAAGAGAATCTGCGAGAAGCTTATGTTCTAGACAGAAGTGAAACAGAGCCCTAAGTCTTGGGACAAGAGCCTCCACATGTGGCCAATACCACTCTATACCACTCTATGCAGAACCCATCCGGACCTGGGGATTTATGGGGAGGGAAGGCCCTAATGGCAGTTTCAATCTCCTTCTCCGTAATCTCCGCCTCTAAACTGTTTTTGTTTGTCTTGGTAAGAACAGGAATATCAAGGGAGGAAAGTAATGATTCCAAGGGCTTTATAATATTCTACAAAGGTGTCCAAGATGGCAGTTGGGTCAGTGAGTAGATCTTCCTGTGTGTTTTCAATGCAGGGGGTACTAGATATTAGATTCTGCCCTTCTCGTCCAAGAGGCTCAGTATAATGCAACGCTAGAAGGCGACAAGCCTCCAGCAATTCCATATACCGTAAGTACAATAAAACAATGTAGCAGCGCTAATAAATATGAAAAAAAAAGTCCAAAACATTTCGATGTGTCTGAAATGAACAGTTGAATGTGACTAAGATGAATATTGAAGACACAATCCAAAAGGGCACATATATGAGTGCTGACCAAAACACCTTGTGACAACAGCGCACCACCACCACATAGATATGCACTTACCAGAGGCAATCTATAAGAGAGCCTGCAGCTGATACCCAGCCAGAGCCTTTTCCACAAGGCAAATGGCTCAAAGATCGAACGTCAGCCACCAGGGGTTAATAAATATATTGCCCGAAAAATAAAGGAGAGAACTCCATAGTGCAGATTGTAGCACAATACTATTTAATGTAATAAAGGTAGTACACTTACATTGTAAAGGATAAAAACAAACATGTAAAAACGGTCGGCCAGCAAGCAAACACCTGTCACTGAGAAGCACGATGACCTCAGTACGTCCACCTCCCATTTTTGTTTGTTTTTATCCTGGAGCCGTGGGGAGAGTCTTCAGCAGAGGTTGGACGTGGTGGTGTTTCGTCAGATATGGCGACCCATCACATTTGCCTACCCGCATGCGCGACGCCGCCATATGCGTTCCAACACTGTTGTAAGACACTACTTTGCCACAGGGCCGCTCGCCACCCTTCGGGCACGGCCACGCTTCGCTCGGCATAATTGTAATCTAACTCTATGTCCACTTGGATGGTGGTGCTTGAACCTGGACTCAGGAGTGTGGCCACAAAATTCTGCGCAAGCGCAGATCACTGCAGTGTTGGAACGCATATGGCGTAGGGTTGCCACATCATCGTTTTAATCCAGGACACACATTAATTACACAGGTTATGAGGCTGATTTAATGCAGGTAAGGCACCAAGTGAGTTTAATTACCACCTTAATCAGCCACAGAACCTGTGTAATTAATGTGTGTCCTGGATTAAAGGGATGATGTGGCAACCCTAATATGGCGGCGTCGCGCATGCGTCGCCAAATGCAACGAAACAGCGGTACTGATGTTTGTGGAAAACATATAACTGGGCATGGTGGAGGATACAGAGCTGACAGGAAGTGTGTATTATACTGTAGAGCAGTGATGGCAAACCTTGCCCCCCCCAGATGTTTTGGAACTACATTTCCCATGATGTTCGAATACACTGCAGAGTGCAGGAGCATCATGGGAAATGTAGTTCCAAAACATCTGGGGTGCCAAGGTTCGCCATCACTGCTGTAGAGGATCATGGGAAAGATACACAAAACACACACCGGATGCTGGAAGCAGGGCACATTACACTGCTTGGTAACCGCCCACACTGTTCTCTCTCTCTCGCCTTATTTACAATTTCCCGGTCACATGATACGGTGACGCTACACAGCTCAACCCAGTCACGTGACTGACCTTCTTTCGCTACCATGTGGAGAACAACACCGCCGCATTTAGCTCAGCGGCGGCGCCCAGCGGCCAATACTGGTGGTGTACAGCTAATGGGGGAAAAAGGAGTGGGGGACGGCTTAACTACATTCCCCGGGATTCCTCTGTGCGGCGTACACAGCCAGAGGAGGGGGCGGGGCTTAACAGCCGCATGACAGGGCGCTCCCGGAAAGTCTACACACCGGAGTGAGCGGAGCCGGGAGAGGAGGACGGAGGAGGCAGCGCCAAGGGGGGCCGTGTGGTGTGTGTGTATAGCAGGTTAGTGTGTGGCGTACCAGTGTCATTGTGACCGGACACAGCAGCTTGAAAGTGTTTGTGTGCGCTCTGTATACTGTGTGTGTCCTCCTGTATATATTGTGTGTCCTCCTGTATATATTGTGTGTCCTGTATACTGTGTGTGTCCTCCTGTATATATTGTGTGTCCTCCTGTATATATTGTGTGTCCTGTATACTGTGTGTGTCCTCCTGTATATATTGTGTGTCCTGTATACTGTGTGTGTCCTGTATACTGTGTGTGTCCTCCTGTATATATTGTGTGTCCTGTATACTGTGTGTGTCCTCCTGTATATATTGTGTGTCCTCACACTACTCCAATACATACAATACATTCTCCATACTGAACACATCATCCATTTTATATATATATATATACACACACACTGGCAGATCTATACATACCAGACCTCATATTGTGTATGTATGTATGTATATATATATATATATATATATATATATATATATATATATATATATATACACACTCCATACTGATCATATTCATCACTTCTATGTATATATTATCCACACTGACCTCTACAGAGACCATTCATCAGGGTCTGTCCCCTCCATACTGATCACATCAGTCATCACATACTGTACATAATATGGATGTGTGTGTGCTATATATATATATATATATACACACACACACCACTTTATTAGGTCCACCGGTTCAATCGCTTGGTAAGCACAAATTGCTAATCAGCCAATCGCATGACAGCAACTCAATGCATATAGACGTGGTAAAGATGACTTTCTGAAGCTCAACCCCGAAGCATCAGAATGGGGAGGAAAGGGGGATTTCAGTGACTTTGAGCGTGGCGTGGGTTGTTGGCGCCAGACGGGGCCGGTCTGAGTATTTGAAAGACTGGGTCTTTTCCGCACAACCATCTCTCGGGGGTTTACAGAGAACGGTCCAAAAAAAAAAAGAGAAAATATCCAGTGAGCGGCAGTTGTGTGGAGGAAAATGCCTTGTAGAGGTCAGAGGAGAATGGGCAGACTGGTTTGAGATGATAGAAAGGCAACGGGAACCCAAATAACCGATTTGTTACAGCCAAGGTATGCAGAATACCATCACTGAAATCTTGAAGCAGATGGGCTACAGCAGCAGAAGACCACACCGGGTGCCGCTCCTGTCAGCCAACAGGAAACTGAGGCTACAGTTTGCACAGGATCACCAAAATTGGACAGTAGAGAATTGGAAAAAAACATTGCCTGGTCTGATGGGTCTCGATTTCAGCTGTGACATTCAGATTGTAGGGTCAGAATTTGGTGTAAACAACATGAAAGCATGGATCCATCCTGCCTTGTATCACCGGTTCAGGCTGGTGGTGGTGTAATGGTGTGGGGGGGTTTTCTTGGCACACTTTGGACCCCTTAGTACCAATCGAGCATCGTTTTAACACCACGGCCTACCTGAGTGTTGTTGCTGACCATGTCCATCCCTTTATGACTACAGTGTCCCCATCTTCTGATGGCTCCTTCCAGCAGGATAATGCACCATGTCACAAAGCTCCAATCATCTCACCACTGGACAATGAGGTCCCTGTACTCCAATCATCTCACCACTGGACAATGAGGTCCCTGTACTCCAATGGCCTCCACTCTCCACACTCACCACATCTCATCCAATAGAGCACCTTTGGGATGTGGTGGAATGAGAGATTCGCATCATAGATGTGCAGCCAACAAATCTGCAGCAACTGCGTGATGTTATCATGTCTATATGGACCAAAATCTCTGAGGAATGTTTCCAACTCCTTTCGTTGAATCTATGCCATGAGGAATAAAGGCAAAAGGGGGTCCAACCCACTACTAGCAAGGTGTACCATGTATGTTCTGTACTGACCTCTACAGTCACAATTCATCAGGGCCTATTCCCTCCATACTGCCCTATATACAGAGTCCTATGTGTAGAGAGACTCCATACTGATCAGTCATCATATACAGTACATAGACTATGGGAGTTTATTTACGAAAGGAAATCCACTGTGCACTACAAGTGCACTGGAAGTGCAGCCACTGTAGATCTGAGGGAGACATGCAAGGAAAATAAAAAACAGCATTTTTGCTTGTACGTGATTGGATGATAAAATCAGCAGAGCTTCCCCTCATTTCAGATCTTCCTCACTTGTGTATACATCATCAATCCTCCATACTGATCATATTTATCATATACCATTTATGTTGTCCATTCTGACATCTACACACCCCATTTATCATGGTCTGTTCCCTCCTTGCTGCCCTGTATTCACAGTCCTATGTCTGTAGTCCTCCATAATAATTATTTAATGCACTGTTTGTATACAGTGTTTGCAAGTGTAAATATATATATATATATATATATATAAAACACTACACACACTGCTGTTTGGGTGAGCTGCATCAGTCAATGAAAATGATCAGTAGGAGTACACACACCACGCCGGCTCCACTCTCTTCGCCTATATGTATTTCCAATGAAAGGGGTGCAGTACTCCTTCACATACAAAAGCAGATTTACTGTATATACCAACAAGTTTCTGACTTATCTCAGTGGGCAGCATTGAGCAACTGTTTTGAGAGTGACCTAGTTGTAGCTTGAGGAAGAGTATGGCACACTTGACACTGTTGCTGAACACTGAGATAGGAGAAGTAAAAGTAGAGCTTTTTTTTGGTCATACTTCTCTTTGTGGGTCAAAGGAGCGCACTTACTTTTGGTCTGCTGTAACCCAAATTTAGCTGACAGTTGGCTAAAACCCGCTGTCAGCTGACATTACAGAGCAGCTCCAGGCCCTGGAAGGATCCCGACCATATTGTTGAGATCCACCCAGCTGCCTGATTGACTGCATGTTCTGGCTGTTGGTGTGTGTGGCCGAGAGACTGGGCCAGCCACTGCTGTCCCCTCCACAGTCCAGTGCTGGAGGGGCAGAGCAGGGTGTGATGACTGACCGTCACTGCTTTCTGCTCTGAGATGACTGAGAATTGAGTGATCAGTGGTCATGTGATCACTCAGCTTCTGTTCTTATACCTGACAAGGGGACAGCTGCACTGAGGAGAGTATGGGTGTTTTTTTTGTTTTTTTGTTTTTTGTTTTATTCCACTGAATTACATTGTGCTTGTTGGAATGTAAAAGCTGGCTACTCGTTGTAGAGAGCCCACCCCACTAGATGTGATCATTTCTTAAATCCAATCGCAAGACTTTCATCAGTCTCTGGATGGCATTCCTAGGATCCCAGTTATTATTTATTAAGTGATCCCTAAATACATATGGGAATAAAAAATACATTTGAAATCAGGACCTGGAGAGATCAATCTGATGGTCAACAACAGAGCAGACAGTAAACGCACTGGTAGGTCTTCAGTAAGGACCTGGACACCCCGTAACCCGTTATCACATGGTTCATGACCCGTGTTTATAAAACGCATGGCTGCTGTGAGAAAGTCAATTGCACCTCCACACACATTCACATTTTGAGGCTTAATGAAGCTCTGAGGGTTGGTGGTGGGGGTGCCAGCCCCACCCAGGCCCACATCTTTCGTCTGAACAATTGAAGGAGCCAAAGAGCATTTGCATTCCATCAGATGTTATGCCGCGTACACACGAGCGGAATTTCCGTCAAAAAACTTGGATGTTTTTTTCCGACGGAGTTCCGCTCAAGCTTGCCTTGCATACACACGGTCACCTAAACGTTCTCTGAACTTTCGACCATCAAGAACGCGGTGACTTACAACACTACGACGAGCCGAGAAAATGAAGTTCAATGCTTCCGAGCATGCGTCAAATTGTTTCCGGGCATGTGTGATTTTTTTTTTTGCGCGTCCGAATTGCATACAGACGAACGCATTTTCGGATAGGAACTTTTTCCGACCGAAAAAATAGAGAACACGCTCTCAATCTTTTGCTGGCTGGAATTTTGCCCGCAAAAGTCCGATGGAGCATACACAGGGTCGCAACTTCTGACCAAAAACTCACATCCGACTTTTGCTGGTGGAATTTCTGATCATGTATACGGGGCATTAGGATACAACAGGAGATTCATCCTTCCATGCTATTTAGCCAGGGTGGAGGAATTTGTTATATTTAATTCAGCCCGTAGGCTCAACAGAAAAAAGATCTATCAGTGTATGGACCAGCTTAAAGTGGAAGTAAAGTTCCACACATTACTTATACGTAAGCCTATAATAAGGCTTACCTATAGTGTAAATATCTCCTAAACAGGCATAGAGAAGTATATTCATATTATTATTTTTTTTTTTTTTTTTTTTTTTTGTGATTCATACTTACCTAGGTGGATGCAGCATCAGACCAGTGCTGCAGCTGTCCCCCGGCGTCTCTGCACTGAGAACCGAGCCACCGAACATCACCGATGGCTCGGTTCTCACTCCTCCCCGAGCAGAGAGCTGCTGACTATAAGTCAGCAGCTCTCCTGCTCTGATCCTCCACGCTCACTAGAGCGCTTTAGTTGTGGAGGGGCGGGGAGCGGACGTCGGGATGACACGCTGCCTTCACTGATTTCTGTGACGTCAGCGGAGGGGCGGACTTCAGGCCGCTCTCTGCTGAAAATGGGTCACAGGAGTGCAAAAAGAATTGCACTTTTGTAACCCATAGAAGTCCAGCCTAAAAAGCTCAGGCTGGACTTCTTTTAAAGGGTAACTCCACTTTCATGGGGGAAAAAAATGCATATAAAAAAAAAAAATATAGCATATACATTTGCAAACCAAGTCGTGGGGTAATTTGAATGTTTTTAAAAATTTACCTTAACCTTTCCTTTTCAATCTGTAGCTGTATAAATTTTCTGCAAATACAAAGCAGTATGGCTACCTGGAGATGTTCTGTACACAGAATGTGTACAGAACACCACCAAAAACATAATTTCATGCTTGTATGATTGGCTCCCTGATTTTCCCAGAAGTCTGCACTAAGATACAAGTCACATTTTTGGCATCTCCTGCAACACAAATGTAATTTTTGGTGAGATACTCCCAATAGGAAATCACATCTAAAGGTTTGCAGACCCTTCAGTTTTCCTTCATTAGAGCTCTGCAGCAGCTGATTGATAATTTTGAAACCACTCCCATTAGACTCGCACAGCACAGAGGAACTAACGGTGATTCCTTCAGATTAACAAAAGGTTGGAATCTGCAACTAATTTTGTTAAAATCCTTGCAACGTACATAGATCACCCAGAGGGGAATGTTTTTTTTTTTTTGTTTTTTTTTCTCAAAAATGGAGTTACGCTTTAAAGAGGAACTGCAGTCTGCTCACATCATTTGTAATAAAACATCTTTTGCTATTCTGAAGCTTCCCTCCAACCACTTTGCATATTATTTTATATATATATATACTGTGATTCTGTACTTGCCAAATCTGCTGCAGAAATCTCCCTCCACTAAGTCTGGCTGCAACCATTTTAACTGTGGGCAGCTGAAGCTGCTGCCTGTTCACTTCCTGGATTTACGCAGACACACAGAGGCACAACTCCAGCTCCTGAACGTCAGTCTGTAAAAGCAGGATAGCAGGCACGTGCCCGTGGGTCCAGCGGACACTATGTCTGTCGGCGGCGAGAAGAAGCAGAAGGGGAACTTCCTATGTAAACAAGGCATTTCCCCCTTCTGCCTAGTGATATGACAGAGATCTACTTTTCCCAGTGATCGGGAGCAGTGATCTGTCATGTTTCAGTGAGCCCATCCCCCCCCCCCCTCCCTACAGTTAGATCTTGCTGAGGGAACACACTTTAATCCCTTGGTCGCCCCCTGTGTTAACCCCTTCCCTGCCAGTGTCATTTTTACATTGATCATTGCATTTTTATAGCACTGATCAATGTAGTAATGTCACTGGCTCCAAAAAAGTCTATTTTGGGGTCAGACTTGTCCGCCGCATTGTCGCGGTCCTGCAAAAAATCGCAGATCGCAGCTATTACCAGTAAAAAAAAAAACTAAAAACAAATAAGTCCCTAAATCGATCCCGTAGTTTGTAGATGCGATAACTTTTGTGCAAACCAATCAGTATACGCCTATTGCATTTTTTTTAATTTTTTTACCAAAAATATGTAGAATATATATCTGTCTAAACTGATGAATAAATTAGGAGATTTAATATATATATATATATATATATATATATATATATATATATATATATATATATATATATATATATATATATATATAAATCTAGCAGAAAGTAAAAAAAATGTTGTTTTTTTGTTTTTAGCGCAAAAAATAAAAACTGCAGAGGTGCTCAAATACCACCAAAAGAAAGCTTTATTAGTGGGGAAAAAAAGGCCAATTTTGTTTGCGTACAACCTCGCACAACCGCGCAATTGTCGGTTAAAGCCATATTGCAAAAAATGCTCTGGTCATTAAGGGGCTTAAGTGGTTAAAATGGTTACAGCCAGACTCAGTGGAGAGAGATTTCTGTAGCATATTTGGCAAGTGCAGAGTCACAGCATATATAGAATAATATGCAAAGTGGTTGGAGGGAAGCTTCAGAATGGCAAAGATGTTTTTGTTACAAATTATGTGAGCAGACTGCAGTTCTTCTTTACCCTTCAAAACAACACAGAAGTTTTCCCCTCACCCAGCTTATTCATGCAGAACTATGGATTGGACAGCTCCACTTTATCAGCCAATCAGAGACTCTGTCTGGATCCCCAACAGGTCATGTTTTCAGGATTTCCCTCAGATGAAACGGCTGTGGTAATTACTAAGGCAGTGAAACTGATCAAATCACCTGTGCAAAATAATGGAAAGCTTGAAAACATGACCTGTTGGGGTGCCTTGAGGACTGGAGTTGAGAAACACTGGTCTGGACTCACATCCTAGATCAAGATATCATTAACAATTTCTGCCTCCCAGACAAGTGTGTGTGTGTGTATATGTATGTATATATATATATATATATATATATATATATATATATATATATATATATATATATATATATATATATATATATATATATATATATATATATATATATATATATATATTTTTTTTTTTTTTTTTTTTCCTTTCTTTTTATTGGTTGTGTACAGCAGCCGGTCCGATAGAAGCTGGCCGAATGTCTGGCTTATGTCAAAGGTCCATGAACAAAAAAGGTCTGCTGATTGGCATCTGATCAGCGCTCTCAGACAATGGCTGAGGCCGCTGACCGGTGTGTTCTGGCGGGGGGCACAATAGCTCAGCTGGGGATATCGCTGTTCTAACATCAGATTTTTTAGTATAGTGGCTCCTCTCAAGCATTTCAGGTTTTTTTTTTTTTTTTTTTTTTTTTTTTTTTTTTTTTTTTTTTTTTTTTTTTTTTTCGTTCAGCCTGCTGGGTTGAGCGAAAAAATATTGCTAGTGTGTTACTAGGCTTAAAGTAGAAGTCCATGCTAAAACTAAAATCCCTGCATCTATAGCCACCAACAGTCTAACACTAACCTTTCTAGTCCTGAAAAGAAGAGATCGGTATACATACCTTTTCTGCAGGCGATTCAACCCGATCTCCAGCGGCGGAAGCTCTGCAGAGGACACGACCGGCAACAGCTGTGAAATGAATGTAATTTGATGTCACCCATAGACTTACTATGGGGCTTCTGTTGTCGGAGGTGTCCTCTGCACCCACCTCCACAGCGAAGCTGCCACTGACAGCTCGGCGTGGGATCGAGTCTGATAGCCTACAGAAAAGGTATGTATACTCATATTTTTTTTTCTTTACAGGGCTAGGGAGGGTAGTGTTAGAATGCTGGTGGCTATAGATCAGTGGTTCTCAACTTCAGTCCTCGGGACCCACCAACAGGCCAGATTTTAAGTATTACCTTTGGGGGGATGCAGACTAGAATACTGCAATCACTGAGCAGCAAATGATATCACCTGTGATGTATTTCAGTTATCTTGCAAACCTGGCCTGTTAGTGGGTCCTGAGGACAGGAGTTGAGAATCACTGCTATAGATGCAGGGATTTTAGTTTTAGCATGGACTTCAACTTTAATTCTTCCCAAAGACCACAAGTGTAAAGAGCATTCTTCCCACTGATCACATTTAATGTATCCTGAGTTGTAGATGGTTGTTTTTAGCAGGGGTTCCCAGAGACCTGAAGGTAATTTCAAGGGTTCCTCTGTGTTGAAAAGGTTGAAAAAGGCTGTCCTAGATCATGACAACGATAAACTTGGTCCACCGGGTGTGGTTTGAGCCAGGTTCTGTTCGTGGAGGAAGCCTGGAACACAGTTGTTTGAATGTAAGAAACCTTTTGCCTACTGTGATAATGTTATCTTTTAGTTGAATAGGTTAGTATGCTGGGTACATAAACAGATTATTTTCATTCCACTTGCGGGCTAAAAGAAAATGACTGCACATATTTCCCCAACCACGCTCCACAGCAAGGATGAAAGAATTTCCCGCTGCGGCTATTGGATTGGATGCGATTGCCGTTCAGCTGACCATTTTCCTCCCCGCTCTTTCAATATTTTTAGTCGAAGGATGTGGGACAGAAGGGGGCCGACAGGGACCATCCACTTGGCATTTATTGTCCGGTTCATTGTAACAGCTAAAAGATTGACCCAGAACCATTTCTAGTTTCCCATCTATGCTTTATATGTACCGTATTTATCGGCGTATAACACGCACCCCAATTTAGGAGGGAATTTTAAGGAAAGAAATAAACTTTTAGGAGGGAAGTTGAAGAGAAAAAACCTTACATTTAAATGCCTGTCAGTGCAGCCTTGCCCCAGTGCAGCCTTGTGAGTGCAGCCTTGTGAGTGCAGCCTTGTGAGTGCAGCCTTGTGAGTGCAGCCTTGTGAGTGCAGCCTTGTGAGTGCAGCCTTGTGAGTGCAGCCTTGTGAGTGCAGCCTTGTGAGTGCAGCCTTGCCCCAGTGCAGCCTTGCCCCAGTGCAGCCTTGCCCCAGTGCAGCCTTGCCCCAGTGCAGCCTTGCCCCAGTGCAGCCTTGCCCCAGTGCAGCCTTGCCCCAGTGCAGCCTTGTCAGTGCAGCCTTGTCAGTGCAGCCTTGTCAGTGCAGCCTTGTCAGTGCAGCCTTGTCAGTGCAGCCTTGTCAGTGCAGCCTTGTCAGTGCAGCCTTGTCAGTGCAGCCTTGTCAGTGCAGCCTTGTCAGTGCAGCCTTGTCAGTGCAGCCTTGTCAGTGCAGCCTTGCCCCAGTGCAGCCTTGCCCCAGTGCAGCCTTGCCCCAGTGCAGCCTTGCCCCTCGCAGTTTGATCCCCTGCGATCCTGAGCTTCAAAATCGCCGACCGCGATTTGAAAATGGCGCCGAAATACACAGAGCCGGTCCTCGGCTCTTCTCGGCGGCTCTCGTTCACTTTCGGCTCCACTCGTAGTCCCGCCCGGGATGGGCGTGAGTATGAGCGGAGCTATCCGAACCTAGCCGAGTACACTCTGCTAGGTTCGGGCGGCGCTCGAGTGAAGCTGAAAGTGGCCGAGAAGAGCCGAGGAACGGCTCTGTGTATTTTGGCGCCGGCGGCGCCATTTTCAAATCGCGGTCGGCGATTTTTGAACATCTGTCAGCTCAGGATCGCAGGGGATCGGCGTATAACACGCACCCGCGATTGCCCCCTGATTTTAAGGGGAAAAAAGTGCGTGTTATACGCCGATGAATACGGTATATTAGGAGCATTTCATTACACATTTATAGATTTCCACTGACTGCTTTGTCTGTGGCATGAAAAAGTTGCCAATTGTGCATTTATTTATAATCCCTTCCCAACTAAATTAAGACTACTTAAAGGGTCAGTCTATCCAAAACTGATTTTGAGTTTCCGGGTGGACAGTGATGTATTTAGTCACCTGAACTTTTGATATTTATTTGGGTTCTAGTGGTTATATCTCCAGGCATGACCTTCAGTGATCATGGAACCTGCTCCTGCAGTTGGCAAAGTTTATCGGATTATTTAGCATGGTTTATGGAGCTATGCCCAACCAGGATGCGTCTTGTACACAGTGTACCTCACATGATTCCACCATCAAAATAGCATTTTTTGTGATCCTGCATCGTCGTCATATTTCCACTAGGTAATGCTTTGTAAACTTTGGACTCTAAAAAGGGGTTCTGCATGTGTTCCCAATAGTGCTTTAGAGACCGTAGATAGCTGCTGGCCCTGCAAGCTTGTTCTGGCACCTTGAATATTGGTAGCTGCTTTTAATCGTTGAACAGGCATACACATCAAGTAGTATTGCATATTTGAGTCAAAAGGAGAGGTGGGTGCAGCAAGCTCCAGTCTGTCCATGCAGGACCATGGCAAGCGAGCTTCCAAACCCATTTGTGAAAGACCTGTAGGTGACACAGGACATAACTCATACAGTATCTCACAAAAGTGAGTACACCCCTCACATTTTTGTAAATTTTTTTTTTTTTTCATGTGACAACACTGAAGAAATGACACTTTGCTACAATGTAAAGTAGTGAGTGTACAGCTTGTATAACAGTGTAAATTTGCTGTCCCCTCAAAATAACTCAACACACAGCCATTAATATCTAAACCGCTGGCAACAAATTGAGTACACACCTAAGTGAAAATGTCCAAATTAGGCCCAAAGTGTCAATATTTTCTGTGGCCACCGTTATTTTTCCACACTGCCTTAACCCTCTTGGGCATGGAGTTCACCAGAGCTTCACAGGTTACTACCGCAGTCCTCTTCCACTCCTCCATGACAACATCACGGAGCTGGTGGATGTTAGAGACCTTGCGCTCCTCCACCTTCTGTTTGAGGATGCCCCACAGATGCTCAATAAGGTTTAGGTCTGGAGACATGCTTGGCCAGTCCATCACCCTCACACTCAGCTTCCTTAGCAAGGCAGTGGTCGTCTTGGAGGTGTGTTTGGTGTCGTTATCATGTTGGAAGACTGCCCTGCAGCCCAGTCTCCAAAGGGAGGGGATAATGCTCTGCCTCAGTAAGTCATATTACCTGTCGGCATTCATGGTTCCCTCAATGAACTGTAGCTCCCCAGTGCCAGCAGCACTCATGCCGCCCCAGACCATGACACTCCCACCACCATGCTTGACTGTAGGCAAGACACACTTGTCTTTGTACTCCTCACCTGGTTGCCGCCACACACGCTTGACACCATCTGAACCAAATAAATTCATCTTGGTCTCATCAGACCACAGGATATGGTTCCAGTAATCCATGTCCTTAATCTGCTTGTCTTCAGCAAACTGTTTGCAGGCTTTCTTGTGAAGCCTCTTTAGAAGAGGCTTCCTTCTGGGACGACAGCCAGGAGACCAATTTGATGCAGTGTGCTGTGCGGTGTATGGTCTGAGCACTGCTGGAAAGCACTCATGCGTCTATTTCCCAAAAACAACCTCTGGATATGACGCTGAGCACGTGCGCTCAAATTCTTTGGTCGACCATGGCGAGGCCTGTTCTGAGTGGAACCTGTCCTGTTAAACCGCTGTATGGTCTTGGCCACCGTGCTGCAGTTCAGTTTCAGGGTCTTGGCAATCTTCATATAGCCTAGGCCATCTTTATGTAGAGCAACAATTCAATTTTTTTAGATCTTCAGAGAGTTCATTGCCATGAGGTGCCATGTTGAACTTCCAGTGATCAGTATAAGAGCGGGCCAAATTTAACAAACCTGCTCCCCATTCACACCTGAGACCTTGTAACACTGAGTCACATGAGACCTGGGGAGGGAAAATGGCTAATTGGCCCCAATTTGGACATTTTCACTTAGGGTTGTGCTCACTTTTGTTGCCAGCGGTTTAGACATTAACAGCTGTGTGTTGTTATTTTGAGGGGACAGCAAATTTACACTGTTATACAAGCTGTACAACTCACTACTTTACATTGGAGCAACGTGTCATTTCCTCAGTGTTGTCACATGAAAAGATAGAATGAAATATTTACAAAAATGTGAGGTGTGTACTCATGCATGCACTTTTGTCAGATACTGTAATACCTGGCTGCTCAGACAGACAAAGCTAATGGTAGGAGTCTAAGGCTGCCTACAGACCTTAGAGACCTGAGGACCACAGGTCTTCCTTTTGGTGCTTGCTATGTGGTCCTTGGGCAGTGTTTTCTTGCATACTCATATATGTCTCCAGTCTCTTGCAGCTTACCTGCGTACGTGTCTCTGTCTCTTACAGCATACCTGTCCAATCTCCAACCATCTCTCATAATTCTACACACTCTGACAGTATTGTAGCATTTTATAAATTTTTAATTTTTATTTTATTACAGGTATTTGTATAGTACCATCAATTTACACAGAGCTTTACATCTATATAATATTATACAAGATTTATATAGCGCCAACAGTTTGCTCAGCGCTTTACAACATGGCAGACAGTACAGTTACAATACAATTCAATACAGGAGGAATCGGAGGGTCAAGTGATACAGTGGCGTTGTTAGGTGGATGCGGGGGGAGACAGAGTGGTGACACCCGTAAGTAGTGGCACGCACTGCTAACACTGCCCGCTGCCCTGATCTGCGCCTCAGGTTTTGCGCTGTGTCCCTCAGCGCAGCGGACTGAAGCCGCCTCCCCCTCTGTTTACATCCACACAAGAGGAGGAGGAGCCCGAGGGGCACACGGGTGTGTGTATCTGTCTGCGCTGTTCTGAGGTCTGTAAACTTTATGTATATGTGGGTGGACATGTGCAGGGGGGGTTTGCACTAATGGGGGGGTCTGCACTGGGGGGATTCTATACTAATGGGGGACTGCACTGAGGGGGGATTCTATACTAATGGGGGGATCTGCACTGAGGGGGGATTCTATACTAATGGGGGCTCGGCACTGAGGGGGATTCTATACTAATGGGAGTTGGCACTGAAGGCTGAGTTTATACTGATGGGGGTCTGCACTGAGGGGGGATTCTGTACTAATGGGGGGGTCTGCACTGAGGGGGTTCTATACTAATGGGGGTTGGCACTGAGGGGGGGGATTTTATACTGATGGGGGTCTGCACTGAGGGGGATTCTATACTGATGGGGGGAGTCTGCACTGAGGGGGGATTCTATACTGATGGGAGTCTGCACTGAGGGGGGATTCTATACTGATGGGGGGAGTCTGCACTGAGGGGGGATTCTATACTGATGGGGGAGTCTGCACTGAGGGGGGATTCTATACTAATGGGGGGGTCTGCACTGAGAGGGGGATTCCATACTGATGGGGGTCAGCACTGAGGATGGGTGTATGTACTTATGGGTGGGGTCTGCACTGAGGTGGGAGGTTGATACTGATGGAGGGGGGTCTGCAGACTCTGCAATAAAGAAGGGGAGTCTGTACTGAGGGAGGGGCTCAATACTGTGGAAAGGGGGTCTGTACTGAGGGAGGGGAGTCTGTAATTAGTGGGGGGGTCTGTACTGAGGGAGGGGGGCTATATTGTTGGAGTGGGGTCTGAAGTTAGTAGAGGTAGTTGGTGGAGGAGGGGGTGACACCAATATTTGCCTGCATTTGCGGCGCCACACCGATTTTAAAAAAGTCGTTTCTGTACTACTTTTTGATTTTTCGGGCTGCGATTTACATTGACATCTCTGCAGAAACCTGCACAAGATGTCTCTGTAATAACTGCCGATATCGGGAGTGAAATTCAGCTGAACTCGCACGGCTTCATTCCCGCAGCTCAGTGTGAACCAGGGCTAAATTAGATTACGACCTTGGTAGGTGTTCATCCTGCTTGACACAAGGGGTTGTGCTAATAAGGTTCAATGAGATTTTGATCTTAAGTCTAGATCTCTTTTGTAGCGCAGGTCACTGGCCCATATACTTAGGATTAACCTCTTCACACCTAGAACCACTGTGCCGGAACGTTGGTGTAGTGGAGCTCAGTGTGAACCGGGCGAGTTTTGTCCTGCAGTGACCTGCTCAGTCGAGAGATTCCTCTTACATCTGTGTCTTCCGAGTCTTCACGTCATCACCTCTCCCTTAGTTCCCCCATGTGGTGGCTTGTGTACAGCGTGACCCCCGGGGCTCTGATTCATTGATCTCCGTCTGTGGATTTCACAATTTTGTCACACATCGCAAAGCCACGTTTTGAACCCTCACCTAGTTTTTTTTGAGAAGCTGCTCGGCGTCATCTGCAGCCCAGGATAAAAATACTACCAAATGTTTACCAGTTCTAATAACATGTATTTTTAATCAGTTCTACCAGAGGGCTTCATCTGATAAAGTACATTTAACAAATATTAATGAACCTTCTTATATAGTCGGCATGGAAAAAATGACGACATGTTTCTGTAAACAGAATAATACTTTAAAGATGTTTTTAAACCCGAAGGCAATACTTTATTATATTCCATCTTATTCTTTAATGTCATGGCTGCATTCGTTTTTGTCTTTTCCTTTTATTTTTACCGCTAGTAAGGCATCATTCACAAGTTGTACCCCATGTTTCTCAATGAGTACTGTTCATATCTGTGCGACTTAAAGCCGCAGTGACTTTAACATAGTTCTTTCACTACTTTGGTCCGACTTTCATGCGACTTGGGGGCCATGGACTTCAATGTAAACCCTCAAAAGTCGCATGAAAGTCGCACCTGCATGATATACATGCGACTTGTCAAAATAATGCTGGCAATGAAAAAAATAATAAAAAGAACATCCCCCCACCGCCAACCCGGAAAAAAATAAATAAATAATCATCCGACCAAATGAAGCCTTTGTCAGGACCAGGGTTTTTGACAATGGGTCTGCACCGGGGGGACGTCTCTCTCTCTCTCTCTCTCGCTATCTCTCTATCTCTCTCTCTATCTCTCTATCTCTCTCTCTATCTCTCTATCTCTCTCTCTATCTCTCTATCTCTCTCTCTATCTCTCTCTCTCTCTCTCTCTATCTCTCTATCTCTCTCTCTATCTCTCTATCTCTCTATCTCTCTATCTCTCTATCTCTCTATCTCTCTATCTCTCTATCTCTCTATCTCTCTCTCTCTCTCTCTCTCTCTCTCTCTCTCTCTATATATATATATATATATATATATATATATATATATATATATATATATATATATATATATATATATATATATATATATATATATATATATATATATATATTTGTCAAAAACTTATGTTTTTTTTTTTTACTTTTGTGTTGAATGAGTAGGGGTGCTATGTACCCCATACTCATTCACATGGGGGGGGGATCTGGGGGCCACCTTCTAGATTCCTATAAGCCCCCACCTGCAGATCCCCACAAACCTGGCCTGTGGTTGTGGGGGTCTGCGGCCTGGTATGGATAGGAGGGAGGACACCCCACTTTTTTTTTTTTTTTTTCATTTATTTTTCTTTGCCAGCATTCTTTTGTTTACATTCAGCATTTTGTGGCGTAACCTGCTGACAGCTGATGAGTCATCGGTTGTTATGGATGCGGCGGCCAGCTTCCCCGCCCGCTCCTTAACAACGAGCGATTCTTCATACAGTGTTTGAATTGGTCAATCAGTTTTCGACCGATTTCTAATTCATACCACTCTGAAATTGTGGAATTCGTTAGGGGGAAAAAAAAACAAAAAAAACAAGCGAACCAAAACAAGCTTTTTTGTTCTGCACATGTCTAATGACTTTGTAGAGCACAAACAAAATGATCACATTGATCAAAGTTGTAAAAAAGTCACACTCATCCAAAGTCGCATCAAAGTGGCAGGGTAAAGTCGCACTGGTAATCGCACACTGTTTTTTTTTTTTTTTTCCGCACAAGTGTGAATGGACTCTTTAAGTCCTTTTTTTCTTTCTTTCTTTTTTTTTTTCAACTTCCTTTAATAAATTTTCTCTTTCCACTGTTTTTTAAAAGTACTTCTTCCACCAGAAATGTTCAGCCTAAATAGACCAAATAGAGTTAATCTGCAAATGTTGACTTTTTTTTTGGAAGATTATCCTTTTAGATGCACTTCACACTTCTGATCTATTGCATTAACGTAACATACTTTGTGTTAAAGAAGAATTCAAACTATTCATATCGTATATGTAGTTGCTGTATATTAGTCTAGCTTGGATCAATGTAAGTGTGTATATACCAGTAGGCATGCTACTCAAGTGATTTACACCACTTTCTGGGTCTCGTGCCGAGCAGCTGCCCTGCTGCTATAAATGTGCATCTGTGTGATTTTTGGCAGGGAGTTTTACTTTTCTTTTTTTTTTTTTTTTTTTTTTTTTTTTTTTTTTTTACTTTTTGTTGCTTCACTTTATTTCATGACATCAAAAGAGGACTTGTATGGGGAAAAAGTAGGCCAGGGGTAGATAAAAAAAAATCAATGATTTTTTTAAAATAAAAAAAAAAAAAATATATATATATATATATATATATATATATATATATATATATATATATATATATATATATATATAATAATATAATATATTTTATTAAAATGCTTTTGGAGTAAAAATGTATCTAAAGATAGTTGTTTTTTTTTTTTTTTTTTTTTTTTTTTTTTTCTATTTAAGACACAATAATATTCTAATTTATTGAGCATGAAATTGAGCCAAATTATGTAGCACGAGGCTGTATATTTTGTAATATTTACATTTTTGGTAAACTCATTCAATGAATCCAAGCTCCGCAAGCTGTGAGCACCACTATCCATTTAACAAGCGGTGCCTACACATTGCAAATTAGCTAGGGCTTTTGTTGTGCTTATCGCAATTTCTCGTAGGGAGAAACTGTGAGTCACAAATTTCCCGTCTGACAAGACTACAGATTATGGTTTGGTTGGTCATGTAGCACTGCAACATATAAAGAAAAGAGGGGTAAAGAAGGTGAAAATAGAGGGGTCAAGACAGTATGGTAAGTAGGTATTGAGAGGGAGACATTCCACTTAGATTAGACAGATGCGTTGGCAGAGTCCTCTGCAGCCCATAAAATAAATTCAGAGGAATACCGAAATATAGACCGTGAGGTCCAGGTCTTGGAGAATTGCTCCTCTTTAACCGATTCCTATGACAACATTCGTTCCAAGCTATTAATTCTGTCCACTTCAATTGCCCAATGCCCCCGGGAAGGCATGTTCGTCTTCCAGTGGCCTTTTGGGCAGAACCTTTCTAGCTGCTGCCAGAAAATGACGCAGAACGGCTTTTTTGACTGATTTGAGCGGTCCAGGGAGCATAGATAGCAGAAATACCTTAGGAGAGGGTGTAATTGAGGTCGCCGTGAGTTTGCAGTATAGGTCGAGGATCGTTTGCCAGAACTTCTGCACAGGGGGGCATTCCCACCAAATGTGGAGTAAAGTTCCCTTGGATGCCAAGCAACGCCAGCAGGTATCCGGGAGCCCCGGGTTTATCCAGTGTAAAGTCGAGGGGCATCTGTACCAATGGGTCAACAACTTGAACCCTTTTTCTTGAGCTTTGGAGGCTAAGGATATTTTGTGAGTCAGAAAGAAGCACTTTTGCCAGTCAGGTGAAATGGAACTGACTAAAATCTACCTTCCAGGCCTGTGTGTATGGGGGGAGGTTGGGATTAGAAAAAACATTTGAGAGAGTAGAGCTGAGAGACCACATGCGTAGGGGGATCGGCCTGAAGCAACATGTTCTCCAAGTCTCTTAAGTATATCAGTCAAGGAGGGGAAGGTACGAATCTAGGATATCACTTGTTGCCTCTTAAGCCAATGCGTCGAAGTATGAGAAGATGGGTCGGAGGGAATGTCCGTATTCAGAGAATAGTCTGAGCGAAGGACTTGGTCCTCCTTCCTCAAGGTCCAAAACTCAACCCATGGGGCCGGTGGAAAAGCTGGAGTCCCAAACAGAGTTGTCATGGGTCCCTTTAGTGGAGATGGGGTCTTAGAGGAATTAGTTCAGGTCCATATTTGTATTGTTTGTCGGGGGGAGTTCGCCAAGTAGTATCCCTTCCTTAAGGAATTCAGCAGGCATCCACGGCAAAGCGCGGAGAATCTATTGGGATGAGATGGCGCTCTATTTGTACCCATAATTTGGAGCAGTGGTGGAACCAGTCAAGTGTATGCGTGAGTACTAGGGATGCACCAAAATTAGTCCGAAAATGGGCTTTTCTTCATTTTGCCGAAAAGGAAATCACACCGATATTGGCGTCGAAAATGGAGGCGGGGCCTGGGTGAGGCCCCGCCCCTGGTACAGCCCAGTATGGGGGTGTCGTTCTGGAGCATCCCCGTCCAGCCCTAGTCCTGTCCTCTCCTCCCCTTCCTCCCTCCCTCCCTCCCTCCTCGACAAGGAAACTGAAAGCAAAACAGTGCTCTATCTATGGAGGAAAGCTGTCAGCACACGGCATTAAGGAGCAGCTTGTCGGTATGATCAGCGGGAGGAGTATTATCAGTGTGCAGCTTTCCTCCATAGATAGAGCACTGTTCTTGGCTTTGCCTTGCTAACACTGCCCTGTCCTGATCCTGTCTGACATACTAAGGCAGGCTGCATGATGGGCACTGGTAGGCTGCTGGGCACTGGTGAGGCACAGGCAGGCTGCAAATGATGGGCACTGGCAGGCTGCATTTAAAGGAACCTGGTGAGGCTGCATTGATCTCCTGTACCACGTCCTCAGTCTCTGACCATCTCCTGTACCACGTACTCAGTCTCTGACCATCTCCCGTACCACGTCTGCAGTCTCTGACCATCTCCTGTACCACGTCTTATAGAACAACGCGGGTATGGGAATAGGAATTGTCTGGAACAAATATAGAAACTGAGGGAATATGTCCATTTTTAGAGCATTTACCCTGCCTAGCCATGATGGGCGTTTCTTTGTGTAGTTTGAGAGATCCGTCTTGGTTCTAAGCAGAAGGGGAGCGAAGTTCATGCAGAACAGTTGGAACCTTTCTGTGGGTATTTGGATTCCGAGGTAACGGATGAAAGTGGAACCTGTTTTAAAGGGAAACTTGGTGGAGACTTGGCAGAGGACCTCCTGGGACAGTGAGATATTCAGGATTTCTGACTTGGTATGATTCACTTTGAAGTTGCTCAGCTTTCCAAACCTCGTGAATTCCTGCATTATATGTGGTAAGGATAGATGGGGTTTGGTCACAAACATTAACAGGTCATCTACAAAGAGAGCCAGTTTGGAATGGGTGGGGCCTACCGATTTACACCTGAGATGTTGGGGTTATTGCGCAAAGCAATTGCCAGGTGTCCCATGACAAGGACATTGTGGATAGAAAATGTGGGGGACAATGAGCCATTCACCTGAATTCTAGCCGATGGGGAGGAGTAGAGGGACATAATTCGGGATAGCATATTGGGGCCCAGACCTATCTGCACTAGAGACGTATGGAGGAATTGCCTTTTGACCCGATCAAATGCTTTTTTCCACATCGACCGTCAAAAAGCATAGAGGGACATCATGGGTGTGGGCATAGTCAGTAAGAATCAGGGTTTTCAGGGTGTTGTCCCTTGCCTCATGACAACTTACAAAACCCACCTGATCCAGGTGTTTGAGGCGGGGGAGCAGCGGCTGCAATCTATTGCCTAGAATTTTGGCATATATTAAGTCCACTCCAATTACCAATATGGGCCTATAATTGGCGCACAAAGTTGGGTCCTTATCTGGTTTTGGGATAATGGCAATGTGGGCTAAAAGCATTTGTGGAGGAATTGCCAAGCCTTCCCATAAGGAATTGAACACCTTAGCTAAGAAGGTGGTCAGTAGGGGAGCAAATGTTTTATAGAATTTAGGAGTGAAGCCATCGGGACCCGGGCTCTTACCAGATGGGGTGGCCGCTATCGCTCCTATGACCTAGTCTGCTGTAATTACCTGCTCCAGCTCTTCTACAGTATCGCCATCCAATGTAGGGAGCCCCGTTTCCTTAATATAGTCCTATCAGTCTCAGGCGTAAGGGGGGAGGTACTAGAAGAGACTCCAGCGGGTAGGTTTGGTTATATAGTGTTTGGTAGAAATCTCTGAATGTTTGTGATATAGCCTAGAGGGCTCACTGATCATCTCCCCAGATGGGGCCCAAATATTGAGTATAAATGAGGAAGATGTGTTTGGGTGGAGGGAGGAAGCCAAAGATCTACCGCATTTAATTTGGATTAAATGCGGTAGATCTTTGCATTCAGGTGACCAGTCCAAACAGCTATGATCAATGGGAAAGTAGTCAATACTACTAATAGTGATAGACCTGTGAGAAATTGAGTAAAGTTGCAATTTTTTGGAAACAGAACTCGCCAAATGCCGATTAGATGAAGGTCGTGAATAGCCCGTTTGAATGTCCTCAGATTAATAAAGGAAATGGATGAGCGAGATGTTGATGAGTCTAGGAGAGGATCCAAGGGGGCATTAAAATCTTTGCCTAAGATTAGTTTACCTTCTGCGAAGTCCGACAAGATCCTCATGAACCGCAGAGCAGACGATATTTGATTAGTATTTGGTAGGTAGAGGTTAGCGATAGTGAATTTCATACCCCATAAAGAGAACTTCACCAACGCTTATCTTCCCTGAGGGTCCAAGAGCTGCTCTATTAGCTCAATCGGAAGCGTTTTGTGAAAGGCAACAGAAACGCCTTTAGTTTTCTGAGAAGGGTTTGTACTGTGAAACCAGCTGTTAAAGTGCCTATTGGAGCAGGAAGGGGTGGAATTTGTGTGGCAATGAGTTTCTTGTAACAGGAACACATTGACATGTTTATGCATTTGGTAGAGGATTTGCCCTCTTTTGGATGCAATATTGAGGCCATTTACATTGTAGTAGAAAAATTTTAAGGTGAGGATGAGATATTACTGTGTGGGCCATAGTGGAATAAGAAAAAGAAATCGGACTATAGACAGCAGGGAGAGGAAGAGGGATAAGGACGGGGAAACTTTTATAAGATGGCAGAGATATACAAGGACAAAAATTAGGTAGGGGGACACCTATATAAGGAGCCTAACAATTTTGAATGGGTCAGCGAAGACGGGGCACCACGTGAAAAATCATGTTATGAATATGATATGAGCATAACAGGCATAGATGGAAGTTGAGGCACATCAGTATAGTAAGGCATTTAAACTGTAGAACACACATCGGATCGTTTGTGAAGGAGGGTGGTGGACTGTGTGGGCAAATATTGCAGATCAAGATCGCCCTTTCTCCTTCACAGTGGAATTATCAATCCAAAAAATATCACGGAGGGAGGTAATCATTTTCAACATCTGCATCTGTTGTCCGCAAACTCCAACAGGGACCCTGGAAATATAAATCTGAGTAACAATACTAAAATCAGTAACAGAGTGGATTGAGTCCTTACATTTAAAGAGCACCTGTCATTTCAGATCCATCATGGCAGTGCCTGTTAGTGGGCATTCACTCACCTGCTACCGCCACGTCCCTCCCCTTGTTGTGTCACTGCCACATCACCAGTTGCTCTTTTAAAAAAATTATGATACCAGGCAACTAGCTGCCATAACCCTGGTATCCTCTTCTTCAGAGTGTGGTCCTCTTTAAATAAAAGTGGTCTCAGCGGCGGATTCACCGCGAGATTACTTTTGTCGGGGAAGTGAGAGGGCCCTTGCTCCGGTCGTCTGCAGTAAGCGGCAGATACACTCACGTCAGCTCTCCTCTGAGCCTGGATGACGAGTGAGGGGAAGCTGAGGCCCCCCGCTCGGCTCCATAGCATTAGAGGGCGGAAGTGACGTTTTAACCACTTCGCATCCAAGCCATTTCTGACACTTCGCTCCTACATGTCAAAAATCATCATTTCTTTGCTATAAAATTACATAGGGACCCCCAAACATTATATATGTTTTTTTAGCAGAGACGCTAGAGAATACAATGGCGGTCATTGCAACTTTTTATCTTGCACGGTATTTGCGCAGCAATTTTTCAAACGCGTTTTTTTTAAAAGAAAAACAGTTTCATGCTTTAAAAAAAAACAAAACAGCAAAGTTAGCCAAATTTTTTTGCATTGTGTGAAAGATGACGTTACGCTGGGTAAATAGATACCTAACATGTCACGCTTCAAAATTGCACACGCTCGTGGAATGGCGCCAAACTTTGGTACTTAAAAATCCCCATAGGCGACGCTTTAAAATTTTTTACTGGTTACATGTTTTGAGTTAGGAGGTCTAGGGCCAAAATTATTGCTCTCGCTCTAACGTTCGCGGCGATACCTCACGTGTGTGGTTTGAACACCGTTTTCATATGTGGGCGGGACTTACGTATGCGTTCGCTTCTGCGTGCGAGCTCACGGGGACAGGGGCGCTTTAAAAAAAATTTTTTTTATTGTAAATTTTACTTAAAAATTTTTATTTTGACACTTTAAAAAAAATTATTTTTTTTTGATCACATTTATTCCTATTACAAGGAATGTAAACATTCCTTGTAATTCGAATATGACACGATCAGTCCTCTTTACAGTGAGATATGGGGTCAATAAGACCCCACATCTCACCTCTAGGCTGGGAAGCCTAAAATCAAAAAAATAAATAAAACGATCGCCGCTTCACAGCCGAAGCGGCGCCTTTTTTTTGTATGTAGAGGCCGAGCGTGACGTCATAACATCGCGCCCGGCCTCCGAACGATCATAGAGACTCCGGCGACCATCTGGTCCGCCGGAAATCTCTATGGTGAACATCCGGCGCCGGCGGATCCGCTATCCGACTCACCGATCGCTGAGGTGAGTCGGTAGAAGCACCGGAGGGCGGCGGGAGGGGGGGGCGTCCCCACTCGCCGCCCGTAAGAACGATCAAGCGGCGGAACAGCCGCTATGATCGTTCTTATGGTGTACGGAATCGCCGGCTGAAAATGCCGGTATCTGAATGATGTCTGTAGCCTCAGGCATCATTCAGATATAAGCCCCGAAAGTCGAGGCCGTCATATGACGGCCTCCGGATGCCAAGCGGTTAAAGGGGAATTTTTTTTTTTTTTTTTTTAATGTTTTTAATTTTTTCAAATGATACTTTTTGTTTTGTTTTTCCTTATCGCATTTTACTGTAAATATGTGATCTGAGGTCTTTTTGACCCCAGATCTCATATTTAAGAGATCCTGTCATGTTTTTTCTATTACAAGGGAAGCAAAACATTGCTTGTAATAGGAATAAAAATGACCCGAACATGTTTTATTTTTTTTTTTAAAAGGACAGTGTCAAAATAAAAAGTAAAATAAAGCGCCCCGTTACGCCGAGCTCGCACGCAGAAGCGAACGCATACGTAAGTCACGCCCGCATATGCCAACGGTGTTCAAACCACACATGTGAGGTATCGCATGTGTGGCTCGTTGAGACTGCCATCAGTCAATGCAGCTGGCGGATCCAGACTTCAGAAGTCGGATGCGCTGCCTTGACTGATAGCAATGTTGTCAGCGGAGAGCGTATTTCAGACCGCTCTCCCCTGAAAACAGGTCATAGGAGTGCAAAACGATTTCCACTCCTGTGACCCAGAGGAGAAGCCAAGCCTAACAAGCTCTGGCTGGACTTCTCCTTTTAAGTGGTTAAAGTGTTACTAAACCCAGTAATATGAAAATAGTTCACCCCCCCACAGTGCCCACAGCTTATAAATGATCTTTTTACATTAAAATATTGCAACTATATACCTTTTTTGGCTAGTTACATAGTAAGGTTGAATAAAGACACCAGTCCATCCAGTTCAACCTGAGTGAGTGTGGGTGCATGTCTACAATTGTCCCTATAGGGTCAATCGTGTCTCATTAAGATGCTCATCTATTATCTTATTATTTAAAGGTACCCATATAGCGCCGTCAATTTACGCAGCGCTCCACACATCCATCACATTCACATCGGTCCCTACACTCAAGGAGCCCACAATCCAAGGTCCCCAACTCACATTCATATACTAGGGCCAATTTTGGACAGAAGCTAATTAACCTACCAGCATGTCTTTGGAGTGTAGGAGGAAACCAGATTACATGGAGGAAACCCACGCCAGGACAGGGAGAACATGCAAACTCCAGGCAGGATACTACGGTCAGTGATAAACTGCACAGTTTCTCCAGTGCTGAGAGTTCAGGAAGGAGGAGATTTCCACTACAGCCTGTATACATGCCCACATGTGATGCCAATATCATGTAACCTGGCTAGCTCTGATCAACAAGTAATTATTCTCTCCAGCATAAAAGACACAACTGAGCATGTGCAGGTTGGATACTCTGCCTGTGTTAGCTGGCCTTCCCCAGATGGACCGTGTAGGAGGGGGAGGATCTGTGCATACAGAATAAAACGGCCTTTTTACACAGCGCAGAGGATTAACCCCATAAGTTCCACAGTGAGTATAACAACCATGCTATGCTGCATATACAGACTACTGTTATGGGTTTGGTAACAATTTAACAACCATGACTTGCCTGCTGTCAGAATGTAGAGAAAAGGGCCGACCTAAAAACTTGTCAAAAATTGCCTTTTTTTTTTTTTTTTTACCTTGCCCATTTTTCTGGTGAATGAGTAGGGGATACCTACTCATTCACATGGGGTGGGTCGAGATCAGGGTTGTGGGGAAGAGGTGCTTTTGGGGTGTACCCCCCTCCCATGCTAAGGGCATGTGGCCTGGCATGGTTTCACTCACCACCCCCCCCCCCCCCCCCATCCCTCCTGGCCTGCTGGGTTGCATTATCAGCTATGGGCCTGGTATGGATTGGGGGGAAATCCCAGGTTTTGGTTTTGTTTGTTTTTTTTACTCTTCTTTTTGTTTACTTTCCCACTGACAGCAGTTGAGTCATAGTTGTGGGTGCCAGCTTAACAACCAGTTAGACCCCTTTCACACTGGGGCGGTTTGCAGGCGTTATTGCGCTAAAAATACCGCCTGCAAACCGCCCCAAAACAGCCTCCGCTGTTTGTTCAGTGTGAAAGCCCGAGGGCTTTCACACTGAAGCGGTGCGCTGGCAGGAGAAGAAAAAATTTCCTGTCAGCCGCATCTTTGGAGCGGTGATGGAGCGGTGTATTCACCGCTCCTAAACCGCTCCTGCCCATTGAAATCAATGGGACAGCGCGGCAATACCGCGCTATGAGTGTTTTTAACCCTTTTTTGGCCGCCAGCGGGGGGGTTAAAACCGCACCGCTATTAGCCGAATACCGCGGTAAAACAGCGCTAAAAATAGCGCTGTTTTACCGCCGACGCCCCCTACCGCCCCAGTGTGAAAGCAGCCTTATTCACTGATTGTTAAGGATGCCAGCGAGTGCTGGTGTTACAATATCGCTTGTTTTACTGCTAAAATACTGCATCACTTCAAGAAATGCAGTATTTTCAAACACCTGCAGTATTTTAGTAGCATTTTTTTAGTAAATTGCAAAAACATTTTTGAAAAACGGTATGAGCTATTTTATGATCCTAAAGTGGTAGATAACAGATTCCTGAATGGAACCCAGAGTCTGCTCCTTACCCAGCTGTTGACGTAGGGATTCTGATAGCTCTGAACCAAAAAATGGTTAGCGATGACTGCTTTCAGGCTCCTTTAAATAGCAGTTCACCTTGAACCTTCTATTCTCTATCCTGAACCCCTTCCCTGTTGTGGTCCTGGGAGCCAGGGGCATGAGCCATGAGTAGAGATCAGGCTCTGTAGAAGCTGGGCAGCCACCAACAGGACAGTGCACTTATCAGATGGCCTAGGAGAGAACACTGCATTCCATTTAAACCAGCAACAGAGCAAATTGGCTCCTCTCTTAATGGTCAAAGCAGATGCATGGACCGGGGTTTCCACTTCTGGAGTCCCAGGTGAACAGAACTGTTATGTGGTTTAATGCTTTTGCATCATTCAAAAATCTGTGTTTTGGTGGGCTGGCTTCTAAAGTGCCGAGTTTAGGCGTTGGAATGAATAAATGAGGAGGTTGGTGGAGAAAGGCTGCCTAAGCCGGGTGGCATTGATAAAAGTAGCATTTGCCTTCCCCCAAGTTTGTTTCATAAATGATCCTTTTGAAGGGAAGGTGACAAATAATGCATTGACTTTAAATTCAGAGACTGTGCTCTATGCTACAATGTAACTGTCACAAACACAAAACCATATTGTCATTTTCTGGTCACCCTCAGACAATGGCCCTCTGTAATCAAACCCACAGTGATTTCTGCTGGCCATGATACATACAGGACGGGGCACAAAGCAGGGATGGGGCACAGAGAGGGCAGGAACCTAAAGAACCCCTTTAGGTGTCAGCATGGAGACCAGTTAAAAATGACTTCTTAGTATTTAAACCCTGTAGACACCATTGATTTAGTAGCTGTAATATTCTTGTACAGCTGCTTCATGGATCCATATGGCTTCTGCTACTCTTAGACCATCCATAGACATGAGTTTTCCTATATAACATACAGAACAGAAAGGATGGTACTGTATATACAGTGGGAACAGAAAGTATTCAGACCCCCTCACATTTTTCACTCTTTGTTATATTGCAGCCATTTGCTAAAATCATTTAAGTTCATGTTTTTTTCCTCATTAATGTACACACAGCACCCCATATTGACAGAAAAACACAGAATTGTTAAAATTTTTGCAGATTTATTAAAAAAGAAAAACTGAAATATCACATGGTCCTAAGTATTCAGACCCTTTGCTGTGACACTCATATATTTAACTCAGGTGCTGCCCATTTCTTCTGAACATCCTTGAGATGGTTCTACACCTTCATTTGAGTCCAGCTGTGTTTGATTATACTGATTGGACTTGATTAGGAAAGTCACACACCTGTCTATATAAGACCTTAAGCCCCTTTCGCACGATCGTCAGTTTTGACGGCGGACCTGAACGAGCGTTCCATGTTAGTCTATGGAGCGACGGATGTCTCCGCTGACATCTGACCCGGTCCGATCCGCTAAAAGCAGACGGATGACCCTACGTCCAGGTCCGTCGCTATCGGATCGGGTGAGATTTGACGAAAACGGACATGCTGCCCGTTTTCATCCGATCCCTCCATAGGCAGCAGCGGTGCCTGACAAGCCCCTCCCCACTCAGTGAGCAGAGAGGGACCTGTCATCCGCCGGCTCAGCGGAGATCAACGGAGAGATCTCCCGCTGAGCCGGCGGACCGAGGCGGGCTCCGTGGAAACTGAGTCCGCCTCGTGTGAAAGGGGCCTTACAGCTCACAGTGCATGTCCAGCTATTCACACTTGCCCCACCAAGAAAAGGCTGGCGCTGTAAATGGCTGCACAGGATATAAAAATGCATGCTTGGCCAATATGAGCGTGCGTGTTCATACCGTCTTTGTTGCACAGTCATGCATCCTCCAACGGCTGTCTTGTGTCTCTGGGTACCTTGCATTTGGAATGATCTTGTACGCTAGTTTGCAAAAATAGAGAGAGGGAGAACTGGAGTAGCTGTGCATGGCAACCAATCGGCTTCAATCTTCAGCTTGTTCAAGTAAGTTTTGAAAATTAAAGATAGAAGCTGATTTTTGCTATGCACTGCTTTTTTTTTTTTTTTTTTTTTTTTTTTTTTTTTTTTGAATGTTTTGATGTTTTCCATGAAAGCAAACAAGAAAATGTATACATTTTGTATGTAGTTAAAGCGGTTGTTCACTGACGGTTTGTATTTTTTTTTTTTTTTTTCAAACACTTAAAACATCACATAATGACAATGGCACACTCAAGTTTTGCGTTAATTTCCTCCCCAGATGTCCGGTTTCGTTGTAAATAATAAGTTTTTAAAAATGTGGACAGCCGTTTTCATCTTGCTTGTGGGCATTTGAAACCCACAAGCATTCACTTCCTAGTTCCAGTGATGCTGAGCTACCAGCATTCCTTGCTGGTTCCCGCGCATGCTCAGTTGTAACGGCGCGGAGCGTCGTAAGCATCCTGGTTGCCATCACAACGGGCGGCGTCCTAGGAAGTTCCCGCTCCGTTCCGATGTCTAACGTCACTTGTTCTGTTTAAATCCCGCGAGATTTCGTGGCGGGCCTCCGCACTGACTCCTGGGAACAATGACACTAGCTCCCAGGAGACAGTGCGGCGCGGCGGAAATTACGACAATGCCCGCAAAATACCCGCCCATAGCCGCAGGGAGAAATAAAGACAGAAGCACATATACACAGGTACACCCGAAAAAAAAAAAAAAGTTCCGTTTTGCATTCTATGCTGTTGTATAATATGAATGAGCTAAACTTTGAAAATTGAGTGAACATCCGCTTTAACACGTAACAGTTAAACTGTATCCACTTTTGATACAGGTGATTGTAAAGGCAGAAGGTTTTTGTTTATCTAAATGCATTCAGATAAAAAGCCTTCTGTGTGCAGCAACCCCCCTAATACCTACCTGAGCCCTATATCTGTCCAGCTATGTCCGCGGGTGTCTCGGCCGCCTGGGACTCTCCCTCCCGATTTAGCTGAGACACTGCAGCAGCGCCATTGGCTCCCACTGCTGGTAATCAAAGTCAGTTAGCCAATCGGGAGAGAGAGGGGAAGGGCGCCGAACCGCGGCTCTGTGTCTGAATGGACACCCTGCGGCCTCGGCTTAGGTGCCCCCATAGCAAGCTGCTTGCTGTGGGGGCACTCAACAGGAGGGAGGGGCCAGAAGCTCTGAAGTGGGACCCGAGAAGAGGAGGACTGGGGCTGCTCTGTGCAAAACCATTTCACAGAGCAGGTAAGTATAACGTGTTTATTTTTAAAGAAGATAAAAACAAGACATTAGTATCACTTTAAGCCTCATGCACGCTGGCTTCTCCTGACAGGAGAAAATCAGCATTATAAACTCGCCTAAGCTGCATTTTGTCAAAATAGTTAAGGTGAGTTTATCAGAGTATAACAGAGTTTGGGCGTTTTTATTTCATTGGTCAGAATTATAATTTATTCTCGCCATTGAAATAAATACTGAAGTGCCAAATGCGCCTAGCGTTTATGGGTGTTTAACAATGTTCAGCGTTTTTTGTGGTCGAAATTGACTCTCCTGAAAGCAATTTTAGGGCGTTCAGAAAACAGCCAATAAACTCCCCTGCTAATAAACTGCAAAAAACGCATGTGCATGGACACATAGGATAACATTAGGGGAGTTTATACTGCAGTGTGCATGAGGCATAATGCTGTAGTTCCATACAGTAAAGTATTAAAGCGGAGGTCCGCCCACTGCTGCAAAAATCAAAAGCCAGCAGCTACACATACTGTAGCTGCTGGCTTTTAATAATAGGACACTTACCTGTCCTGGAGTCTAGCGATGTCGGCACCGCTGCTGTTTCCATCAGCTGTCAGGTGCTGCCGCCGCCATTGCGAGTAAGGGAACCCGGCAGTGCAGCCTTACAGCTTCACGCTGGGAACCCTACTGCGCATTAGCTAGGCTTCGCTCCTCTCTCCTACTCGCCCGGCGGCAGGGGGAGGAGGGAGCCGAGTGGTGACATTAGCGGCCGTGGCTCCCGGAAGTGGGGACAGGATACCTTAAGCAATCACATATGTCATCACTATTCGGTCCATCGTAAAGGTTTATCAGCTCCTTAACCACGCTACAGCAGCTACAGTGCGGGCTCACTTTTCCGGGAGGGCATGCATGGACGCCCTCCTGTGATTGCCCTGCCCGGTTGCCCCCTGCGACGGACTTAGCTGATTACAGATCAAGGTAAAGGGCCAATCACAGTGGCTCTTTATCACGTGATCAGCTATCCGCCAATGATAGCTGATCACAGGATGTAAACACAAGCCGGTTATCTGCTTTTCTTTCCTCACGCTGAGAAGAAGAAAGCCGATAACCGGCTTCTGTTAAAGGGGCATCGGCACTAATCAGGTCACTGATCATCAATCAGTGCCCACCAGTGCTGCTAATAAGTGCCCACCAGTTTCGCCTATCGGTGCCAGCTCTCAGAGCCCATCAGTGCAGCCTATCGACGAAGGAGAAAAACTACCTGTTTGCAAAATTTTATAACCAACTATAAAATGTTTTTTCTTTTTTCAAAATTTTCAGTCTTTATTTGTTTACAAAAAAAAAAACCTCAGTGGTGATTACCACCAAAAGAAAATTTGTGTGAAAAAAATGATACAAATTTAATTTGGGTACAGTGTTGCATGACCGCACCATTGTCATTCAAAGTGTGATTGCACTGAAAGCTTAAACTTGGCCTGGGCAGGAAGGGGGTAAAAGTGCTCAGTAGACAAGTGGTTCAAGTTCTCCCAGACCAGGCATGTCCAAAGTCCAGACCGCGGCCAATTGCGGCCCACATTCTGGTTTCAAGCAGCCTCACTGGTAATTTTGGTTATATATATCTTTTGTGGCCCCCAACGAATCCCAGAGCACCGTGGGCGCCACAAAAGATGTATACCCGTAATTAATTGACGTATAACACACGCTTTTTCCCCCTGAAAATTTTCAGGGGGAAATTGTGTGTGCCTGTTATACGCCGATTCCTACTGTCACTGAGTAGAAGGAGGGGGCGAGCGCCGCCGGATTACACAGAGCGGCGATCGGTCGCACACAGTCCTGTCTCCTGGCCCAGGATTGGACCACTGTTCTGTCTATCACAGGCGGGACTGTGTGTGACTGATCGCCGGGTACACAGGAGATGGCAGCTCTGTGTAATCTGGCACTGACGAGGCTGCAGATGAGCAAGGATGTGCAGGGTGCATTAATTTACAATGGTGAGGCTGCAGATGGGCACTGTGCAGGGTGCTTTGATGGACTGTAATTCTTATTTTCTTCAAAGTTTTTTTTTTTAAATGTAAGTTTTTTATTTATTTATTTTTCCTCAAACTTCCCTCTTAAAGTGAAGGTGTGTGTTATACGCCAATAAATATGGCATATCCATATAACACGCCCGAGCTCATCCTTAGTCCAGATAGGCGCTCGGGGATCCGTTGGGGACCACAAAAGATATCTATGTACACAACCAAGCTCATCTCTTCACCACACACAACCACAAAGGCAAGAGAATTCTTGTTGGGCAGTGTATTGGTGCTCGAACAAACACACTTAGACCAAATTTCAATGGTTCAACGAATGTCAGGCAAAATAATCGGCCCTCACGCATGTTCACTTCATCAAATCTGGCCCTCTTTGAAAAAAGTTTGGACACCCCTGATCTAGACGTTTCGTCCTATACAGTCATGTGTTCAATTCCATTGAATTTGCTATAAAGACTTTTTTTTTTTTTTTTGCCTTTTTGGCATAAAGTCATAAGATTTTTGTGCAGTTAGGTCAGAGTCCTTCAAATACCCCAACAAACATATGTTAGGTGTTTGGCTGTGGGATGAATGGTGTCCCATCATTGATATCAGTGGGAGGACTAGTGCCCCATGGTTGGTGCCAATGGGAGGACTAGTGCCCCGTGGTTGGTGCCAGTGGGAGGACTAGTGCCCTGTGATTGGTGCCAGTGGGAGGACTAGTGCCCTGTGATTGGTGCCAGTGGGAGGACTAGTGCCCCGTGGTTGGTGCCAGTGGGAAGACTAGTGCCCCGTGGTTGGTGCCAGTGGGAAGACTAGTGCCCCGTGGTTGGTGCCAGTGGGAAGACTAGTGCCCCGTGGTTGGTGCCAGTGGGAAGACTAGTGCCCCGTGGTTGGTGCCAGTGGGAAGACTAGTGCCCCGTGGTTGGTGCCAGTGGGAAGACTAGTGCCCCGTGGTTGGTGCCAGTGGGAAGACTAGTGCCCCGTGGTTGGTGCCAGTGGGAGGACTAGTGCCCCGTGGTTGGTGCCAGTGGGAGGACTAGTGCCCCGTGGTTGGTGCCAGTGGGAGGACTAGTGCCCCGTGGTTGGTGCCAGTGGGAGGACTAGTGCCCCGTGGTTGGTGCCAGTGGGAGGACTAGTGCCCCGTGGTTGGTGCCAGTGGGAGGACTAGTGCCCCGTGGTTGGTGCCAGTGGGAGGACTAGTGCCCCGTGGTTGGTGCCAGTGGGAGGACTAGTGCCCCGTGGTTGGTGCCAGTGGGAGGACTAGTGCCCCGTGGTTGGTGCCAGTGGGAGGACTAGTGCCCCGTGGTTGGTGCCAGTGGGAGGACTAGTGCCCCGTGGTTGGTGCCAGTGGGAGGACTAGTGCCCCGTGGTTGGTGCCAGTGGGAGGACTAGTGCCCCGTGGTTGGTGCCAGTGGGAGGACTAGTGCCCCGTGGTTGGTGCCAGTGGGAGGACTAGTGCCCCGTGGTTGGTGCCAGTGGGAGGACTAGTGCCCCGTGGTTGGTGCCAGTGGGAGGACTAGTGCCCCGTGGTTGGTGCCAGTGGGAGGACTAGTGCCCCGTGGTTGGTGCCAGTGGGAGGACTAGTGCCCGATGGTTGGTGCCAGTGGGAGGACTAGTGCCCGATGGTTGGTGCCAGTGGGAGGACTAGTGCCCCATTGTTAAAAGCATTCAAAGAGTCGCAGTTTAAGAACCATTTCTTTACAGGAAGGCAAGTTAGGACCAGGTACAGACACCAAGATGGAGGTGAGCTGATCTCCCAAGTGGCAGCAATATTGTTTATGCAAAGTGTTACTTGGTCACCAGTTGATTTTACTTGCTTATACAAGCTGCTTTTCTGGTTTACTAAAGCCAGAACAATGAAAGGCGTTTTGGGAGTAGGTGTTATGGTTATTCCTCTTCATGTTTTTTTTTTTCCATTAAAGGATTAATTTATGACTGCCATTGCTGAATTCTTATAATGTAAATGCTGGTTGCCTGTCTGTCATATTGGCCCACAGACTTCAATACTCAAAAGGACTCTGATGTAGAATTAAAACAAATAAAAAAAGCCAAGAAATACTGGTGCAGCAGCTCATTCCTGTAATCTGATCACTTGAAGAATAAAGCTGCCAGGAGAAAGATTAGGGAAGAAGTAGCCCGTGTTGTTCTAACCCTTCGCCTCACTACTAAAAATACAACAAAATGTTTGGCTTCGAAAAGCTGAACTGCAAGCAATGATCTTTGTTGCATGCTTAAATCAGTGTCATCTTTAAGGTCCTGTGCATTTACCCCACACTACCTGCACACTGACCACTGGAGGTGGCCCACTTGGCATTGCTGCCATTCATAGAATGTCTTCTATTTTTTTTTTTCAATAAATACAAGGTATTCTCTGACTGGACGAGGTGGAGATCATGACATCACCACCACTCCTCTCCACCTGGTCCAATCAGAAAGCGCCTTGTATAAAGGTGTTCTGTGAATGGCAGCAGTGGGGCATCTGCTTGGCACAAGACCCAAAAGATTATGGTGAACACTGTAGCGCCAATTACTACAGTGGTTGTCGGCCCCAGCGGTCATTTTCATATTTACTTTGGTCCAAGCAGGACCAAATCAAGTATGCAATGAAGATCATAGCCGGAGTTCTGCTATAAGGCATCAGCCCAGGCCAAGTACACAGATAAGATTTCTGATATTACTCTTAATCTCCTGACTTTGCACACTTCTTCCAGGTCAGCATAACAGCCAGGCAACTAGCATTTTCAGAAGGCCATCAGCAATGGCGTATTGCTTTTATAAAGAGTTTATTGTATTAAAGGGGTTGTAAAGTCAGAAGTTTTTTTTTTTTATTTTAATGCATTTTATGCATTAGGATAAAAAGCCTCCTGTGTACCGCAGCCCCCCTAATACTTACCTAAGCCCGATCTCTATCCAGCGATGTCCACGAATGCCTCGGCCGTCCGAAACGCTCTCTCCTGATTGGCTGAGACACAGCAGCGGCGCCATTGGCGCCCGCTGCTGTCAATCAAACTCAGCCAATCAGGAGAGAGAGGGCGGGGCCGAACGGCAGCTCCGTGTCTGAACACACAAAGCTGAAGCTTGACTCGAGTGCCCCCATAGCAAGCTGCTTGCTGTGGGGGCATTCAACGGGGGGGGGGGGGGCAGGAGCTCCAGCCAGGGACCTGAGAAGTGGAGGATCTGGACTGCTCTGAGCAAATGCACTGCACAGAGCAAGCAAGTATAACATGTTTGTTATTTAAAAAAAAAAAAAAACTGACTGTACAATCACTTTAAGGTATATGTAAACCTTACTAGTGTACCTGTTCCTTATTTTCTCCCTTTTTATACTATTTAAAGTGTTTTATTAAATAAATACATAACAAAACATCCTGATCCTGCCAGAAATCCAGGCAGCTAAAAACTTCTTGTGTTGTCTGTCTGCCACAACTTGCACCATTCCCAGCTATCTCTGAGGACTATAGAAACCCTCCTTGGGAGGAGATGGAAGTGTGGATATGCCCAGTAATTCTGTCTCAGACCTTGTTTACACTTGAATATAAGTGGAACGTAGGTGTGGCGCTGTTCTGATATGGGATAAGACACTTTTTGTGGTAAACCTGTTGTGTTACACCCTCTGCAGTTTTTTGGAACTTGAAGTGGGTGTGTAAGGAATATAATCAGCACAATACAGAAAAAGGTATATATATAAAATTTCAACAAAAAACATTTATACCTATATGTGTGTTACACCCTCCTGTAGAGTGTGATAGGAATTCATATATTA
Source organism: Lithobates septentrionalis (assembly GCA_037952835.1). NCBI lineage: Eukaryota > Metazoa > Chordata > Amphibia > Anura > Ranidae > Lithobates > Lithobates septentrionalis. Next base: position 177,585 of record JBBDGP010000568.1, on the reverse strand, counting down.
CTAATGTATGAGTCTGGATAGAAAAATGCAAGAGTGGGTGAAGAGAAACAGCAATATTACTCTAATGCCCTGTACACATGGTTGGACATTCCGACGGAATATGTGCGATCTGATTGTGTTGTCGGAAATTCCGATAGTGTGTGGGCTCCATCGGACTTTTTCCATCGGCATTTCCGACACACAGTTTTTGAGAGCAGGCTATAACATTTTCCCACAACAAAATCCGATCCTTTAAATTCTGATTGTGTATGGACAAAGTGCCACGCATGCTCAGTATAAATAAAGAGATGAAAGCTATTGGCTACTGCCCCGTTTATAGTCCCGACGTACATGTTTTACGTCACCGCGTTCAGAACGATCGGATTTTCCGACAACTTTGTGTGACCGTGTGTATGCAAGACAAGTTTGAGCCAACATCCGTCGGAAAAAATCCATGGATTTTGTTGTCGGAATGTCCGATCAATGTCCGACCGTGTGTAGGCGGCAGAAGTGTTTAATGGTGCTATACCCTCTGCATATGCTCAGTGTGGATACTGTGAACTAGTGTACATAAGTAACCCTGTGTAATAGAAACACAATAATATACTGAAGGCTTAACTATAACAAGAAAAAATTCCAGAATGTGTTACATCCTCTGTAAACCGCTGCCCAAAAAAGTGTTAACAAGCTGGTGTGTAGAGTAAAACAAAAGTGTGTGAATAAATAGCATTGCCTAGTACAACAAACGCTAAGGGTCCTTTTCACACTGGGGCGGGGGCGTTGTCGGCGGTAAAGCGCCGCTACTGTAAGCGGCGCTTTAACGTCGGTATGCGGCCGCTAGCGGGGGCGGTTTTACCCCCTGCTAGCGGGCGAGAAAGGGTTAAAACCACCGCAAAGCGCCTCTGCAGAGGCGCTTTGCCGGCGGTATAGCCGCGCCGTCCCATTGATTTCAATGGGCAGGAGCGGTAAAGGAGCGGTATACACTCCGCTCCTTCACCGCTCCGAAGATGCTGCTGGCAGGACATTTTTTACCGTCCTCGGGGCTTTCACACTGGAATGAAAGCAGCGGCACTTTCGGGTCGGTTTGCAGGCGCTATTAACCACTTGAGCCCCGGACCATTATGCTGCCTAAGGACCAGAGGTCTTTTTCCAATTTGGCACTGCGTCGCTTTAACTGCTAATTGCGCGGTCATGCAATGCTGTACCCAAACGAAATTTGCGTCCTTTTCTTCCCACAAATAGAGCTTTCTTTTGATGGTATTTGATCACCTCTGCGGTTTTTATTTTTTGCGCTATAAACGGAAAAAGACCGAACATTTTGAAAAAAAATGATATTTTCTACTTTTTGTTATAAAAAAAATCCAATAAACTAAATTTTAGTCATACATTTAGGCCAAAATGTATTCGGCCACATGTCTTTGGTAAAAAAAAATGTCAATAAGCGTATATTTATTGGTTTGCGCAAAAGTTATAGCGTCTACAAACTAGGGTACATTTTCTGTAATTTACACAGCTTTTAGTTTATGACTGCCTATGTCATTTCTTGAGGTGCTAAAATGGCAGGGCAGTACAAAACCCCCCCAAATGACCCCATTTTGGAAAGTAGACACCCCAAGGAAATTGCTGAGAGGCATGTTGAACCCATTGAATATTTATTTTTTTTGTCCCAAGTGATTGAAAAATGACAAAAAAAAAAAAAAAATATTTACAAAAAGTTGTCACTAAATGATATATTGCTCACACAGGCCATGGGCCTATGTGGAATTGCACCCCAAAATACATTCAGCTGCTTCTCCTGAGTATGGGGATACCACATGTGTGGGACTTTTTGGGAGCCTAGCCGCGTACGGGGCCCCGAAAACCAATCACTGCCTTCAGGATTTCTAAGAGTGTAAATTTTTGATTTCACTCTTCACTGCCTATCACAGTTTCGGAGGCCATGGAATGCCCAGGTGGCACAAAACCCCCCAAAATGACCCCATTTTGGAAAGTAGACACCCCAAGCTATTTGCTGAGAGGCATATTGAGTCCATGGAATATTTTATATTTTGACACAAGTTGCGGGAAAGTGACACTTTTTTTTTTTTTTTTTTTTTCATAAAGTTGTCACTAAATGATATATTGCTCACACAGGCCATGGGCATATGTGGAATTGCACCCCAAAATACATTCAGCTGCTTCTCCTGAGTATGGGGATACCACATGTGTGGGACTTTTTGGAAGCCTAGCCGCGTACGGGACCCCGAAAACCAATCACTGCCTTCAGGATTTCTAAGGGTGAAAATTTTTGATTTCACTCTTTACTGCCTATCACAGGTTCGGAGGCCATGGAATGCCCAGGTGGCACAAACCCCCCCCCCAAATGACTCCATTTTGGAAAGTAGACACCCCAAGCTATTTGCTGAGAGGTATAGTGAGTATTTTGCAGACCTCACTTTTTGTCACAAAGTTTTGAAAATTGAAAAAAGAAAAAAAAAATTTTTTTTCTGGTCTTTCTTCATTTTCAAAAACAAATGAGAGCTGCAAAATACTCACCATGCCTCTCAGCAAATAGCTTGGGGTGTCTACTTTCCAAAATTGGGTCATTTGGGGGGGGGGTTTGTGCCATCTGGGCATTCCATGGCCTCCGAAACTGTGATAGGCAGTGAAGAGTGAAATCAAAAATTCACGCCCTTAGAAAGCCTGAAGGCGGTGCTTGGTTTTCGGGGTCCCGTACGCGGCTAGGCTCCCAAAAAGTCTCACACATGTGGTATCCCCATACTCAGGAGAAGCAGCAGAATGTATTTTGGGGTGTAATTTCACATATTTCCATGGCATGTTTGAGCAATATATCATTTAGTGACAACTTTGTGCAAAAAAAAAAAAAAAAAAAAAAAATTTGTCTCTTTCCCGCAACTTGTGTCGCAATATAAAATATTCCATGGACTCGACATGACTCTCAGCAAATAGCTTGGGGTGTCTACTTTCCAAAATGGGGTCATTTGGGGGGGTTTTGAACTGTCCTGGCATTTTAGGCACAACATTTAGAAGCTTATGTCACACATCACCCACTCTTCTAACTACTTGAAGACAAAGCCCTTTCTGACACTTATTGTTTACATGAAAAAGTTATTTTTTTTTGCAAAAAAATTACTTTGAACCCCCAAACATTATATATTTTTTTAAAGCAAATGCCCTACAGATTAAAATGGTGGGTGTTTCATTTTTTTTTTTTCACACAGTAATTGCGCAGCGATTTTTCAAACGCATTTTTTGGGGAAAAAAACACACTTTTTTAAATTTTAATGCACTAAAACACACTATATTGCCCAAATGTTTGATGAAATAAAAAAGATGATCTTAGGCGGAGTACATGGATACCAAACATGACATGCTTTAAAATTGCGCACAAACGTGCAGTGGCAACAAAATAAATACATGTTTAAAAGCCTTTAAAAGCCTTTACAGGTTACCACTTTAGATTTACAGAGGAGGTCTACTGGAAAAATTACTGCACTCGATCTGGCCTTCGCGGTGATACCTCACATGCATGGTGCAATTGCTGTTTACGTTTGACGACAGACCGCCGCTTGCGTTCGCCTTAGCGCGAGAGCAGGGGGCGACAGGGGTGCTTTTTTTTTTTTTTCTTTATTATTTTTTTGCTTTTTTAATCTTACTTTTAAACTGTTCCTTTCATATTTTTTTTTTTTTTTAATCATTTTTATTGTTATCTCGGGGAATGTAAATATCCCCTATGATAGCAATAGGTAGTGACAGGTACTCTTTTTTTGAAAAAATTGGGGTCTATTAGACCCTAGATCTCTCCTCTGCCCTCAAAGCATCTGACCACACCAAGATCGGTGTGATAAAATGCTTCCCCAATTTCCCAATGGCGCTATTTACATCCGGCGAAATCTAAGTCCTAAAATGCTCGTAGCTTCCGGTTTCTTAGGCCATAGAGATGTTTGGAGCCACTCTGGTCTCTGATCAGCTCTATGGTCAGCTGGCTGAATCACCGGCTGCATTCTCAGGTTCCCTGTTGAGACAGGAGAGCCAGAGAAAAACACGAAAGACGGTGGGGGGGGGGGGCATTTCCTCCCACGGCTTGTAAAAGCAGTCTAGAGGCTAATTAGCCGCTAGGATTGCTTTTACATGAAAGCCGACCGCTGGCTGAAAAGAATGATACCAAGATGATACCTAAACCTGCAGGCATCATTCTGGTATAACCACTCAAAGTCGTGAATGGCGTACCTGAAGACAAAAAAATGGTTAACAATAAAGCACAGTAAACAGTAAAGTATAAATAATTACATACCTGAAAAACAAACATGATAAAACATAATAACAATAACAAACATTGCAGAATAGAATACAGTAAAAAAAAGAGCAGAACAATAGAGAGAGAGAGAATAGAGAGAGAGAGAGAGAGAGAGAGAGAACAATAAAACGACAACTATTTTTTTTTATTTTATATATTTTTTTTTTTTTTTTACACTTTTTTTGTAACTAACTTTTATAACTGTAACCGGTTCCAGGTTCGGGTCTCTCAAAATGCGATGGCATCTTGGGAGACCCTGTGAAAGTGTGCCTAGTCTGTGCAATGCTGTACCCTACGCTAATACTCAACTAGTGCATGGTAGCGTTCAAAACATTCACCAATGCAAAGACCAGGATTGTCAGGACAGGAGGCACAATAATAGTGAGTGTCACGCCTATATCCGCGCTAGCTGCAGACACAACATCTTTTTTGGGGGGGTTCGCTGGGTAGGGGCACTCGGGAGGACATAAAAATGCCTCTCATGCAGCCGACTGCATTTGGTTGGGGATGTGAATGGGCGAAGTACGGGCGCTGCAGAAGCGGTGGGTTCCCAATTAGGATTGGCGAATGCAGCAGGAAGGGCATTATGGGCACGACGGGCCTGTGTTTGTCTTTTTGGTGGCAGCGGGACACTACTTGTGCTTGCCACCTCACCAGCTTGAACTGCACTTATGGGACTCGCCATGTCACCAAGTGTTACTGCAGTGCTGGTTTGGCTACGACCGGGGTGTACTACGCCGCTGGCGCTTGCCAGTTCCCCAAAACGCTACCAAAAAAACTGTTAGCGATCGCAGGGATCAGGCCTGACTCTGTGAACGCTGCAGTTATGCGTTTAGAGTTTTGTAAGTGACAGTGATCGATCGATACTGCACTTGGGTGGGCTGGGCCGGGCGGAGGGGCAAAACGCAGGTGCTAGCAGGTATCTGGGCTGATCCCGCTAACACTGCGTGTTTGGGAACCCTAAACTGCTGGGGACGCTAGTATAGATCTGATCGGATCAGATATTGATGCGTTCAGATACTATACCACTAAGGGAGGTGTACGGTGCGTGCGTGGGTGTTAGCGCTACTGGCGCTAACCTGACGCTGCCTGGGGCTGGTGCTTGCCAGTTCACCAAAATGCTACCAAAAAAACTGTTAGCGATCGCAGGGATCAGGCCTGACTCTGCGAACGCTGCAGTTATGCGTTTAGTGTTTTGTAAGTGACAGTGATCGATCGATACTGCACTTGGGTGGGCTGGGCCGAGGGGCAAAACACAGGTGCTAGCAGGTATCTGGGCTGATCCCGCTAACACTGCGTTTTTGGGAACCCTAAACTGCTGGGGACGCTAGTATAGATCTGATCGGATCAGATATTGATCCGATCAGATACTATACCACTAAGGGAGGCGCATGCTGCGTGCGTGGGTGTTAGCGGTACTGGCGCTAATCTGACGCTGCCTGGGGCGACGCATATCACCGCCGGGCGATCAGGGGGCTAAACCTTTATTCGGTAATAAACGGCGGGTGCCCTGACACTATAAAAAATAAACAAACTAACCAGCGTCAACCGTAACGGTTATACGGTGATCAGTGGTGAAAGGGTTAACTAGGGGGCAATCAAGGGGTTAAAACATTTATTAGGTAGTATATGGGGGTCCCTGACGCTATAAAACGCTGACTGCGAACCTAAATATTTACCTCACTAACTAGCGGAACCAGCGACACTAATACAGCGATCAGAAAAATGATCGCTTAGTGACACTGGTGACGGGGGGGTGATCAAGGGGTTAAAACTTTATTAGGGGGGGTTAGGGGGGTACCCTAGACCCAAAGGGGGGTAACAGTAACTGTGCTAACACAGTAACTGTCACAAACTGACACTATGCAGTAATCAGAAAAAAAATAAAAATAAATAAAAATAAACTGCTGGTGTCAGTTTGTGACAGGGGGGGGGGGTGATCGGGGGGGGGATCGGGGTGTAATGTGTGCCTGGCATGTTCTACTGTGTGTGTGTGTGTGTGTGTGTGTTGGTGCAGTCACTCACATGTCGTCTCTCCTCGGGCCGGAACGGAAACTACCGACCCGAGGAGAGATGACATCATTTCCTTTGCTGCTGTTTAGCATACAGCAGCAAAGGAGTGTTCCCATTGGCCGGCGGCGATCGCGAGGGGGGGGCCACGAACGGATGGCCTCCCCCTCGTCTCCGATCGCCGGGGGACAAAACAGGACCGCCTCGGGCGGCGGGGGGGGGTCCGATCGGACCCCCCACCCGCGGAAGGCAAATCACGTACCATGTACGTGATTTTGCCTGTCCGTGCCACCTTGCCAACGTACATCGGCGTGAGGCGGTCGTCAAGTGGTTAATAGCGCCTGCAAACCGCCCCAGTGTGAAAGGGCCCTAAGATTAATATTGCTGTTTCTCTTCACCCACTCTTGCATTTTTCTATCCAGACTCATACATTAGTTATATATGAGTCATACATTAGTTCCAAAAAACTGCAGAGGGTGTAACACAACAGGTTTGCCACAAAAAGTGTCTTCTCCCATATCAGAACCGTGCCACACCTACGTTCCACTTATATTTAAAGCGGGAGTCCGGCGACCAATCTAATTCATTTTTTTTTTAGGTTTTTTTAGGACACTTTGCTAACCCCAAAATAATACTCAGTTTGGGTGTAATATTTCCGCCTCTGTCTGTTTTCGTACTGAAGAATAACTTAAAAAATGTGATGCTGGCTGTTTCCATCTTGCTTGTGGGCATGTGAAGCCCACAAGCATTGATTTCCTGGATGCGGTGAATGCTGTTCATTCACAGCTTGTTCACATGCATGATCATTGTTTCCGCACTAAATCTTGGGAAGCCTGACACTAAGCTCCCAGGAGACAGTGCGGCGCCGGGGAAAGGCAATAAACACGCCTACTCCCATGGGAGGAGAGACAGGAAGTGCCACAATAAAGTACAATATAAAGGTAATTACAGCGATAAAAAATTTTTTCGTGCGGTATTTGAACATCTATGCAATTAACTGAAGGGGGTAAGATTAAGTTAAAAATTTGAGTGGAACCCCGCTTTAACTTCAGTACACTCCACCTTGGTGGTACTGTATTTGTAGGGGCAGCAGTTCACTTTCAGTTTAGTCCATCATATTTTTAGTCTATCTTCTTCTGCACTTGTATCCTGTGCGCGGGTTTATCCACACACACCCCCTTGTTTACACTTGCTTTGCTTTCTGAAGGTGATAAACTTTCGGATCGCTCTTCAGAGAGTATGTGAAAGGCGGTGAAGAGGTGTGGTATCACCTCCTCACCAGCTTTTTTAACCAGCTAAATGCTGAACTACCTGTGCCTCAACCACCTGTGTTGTGTGCGGTTATAGCGTGACCACGTTTACTTGAATGGGTCATGTTCGGCGGGCAGTTGTGCCCCCTGAGCGGGGTGGTATAATTCTGCAGCGACATGCGTACATCCATTGACTACTGCCCTTCCAGCTAAAGGAGTGTTTGAGGGGTGGAAAAAAACGAGGCTCAACCCCCTGGTTTTATTGCCTCAGCCACCTCCCCCACCAAACCACTAGTGTAAGTAAGCCCTAACGGGCCGTACACACTATCTGAAAATCGGACGAAAAATACCGCTTTCGGCGCAATCGTGCGATAATCGGATCGTTGGTACACGGCTTTCGAGAGCCGATCATGACAATTCATCCGATTTTTTTTTTTTTTTTTTTTTTTTTTTTTATTTTATTTTTTTTTATTATTATTATTTGATCGGACAAGCGCGAACATTTTCCTTGTACGATAACAGATCGTACGATTTTCGTTTAGTCAGTACAGTTGTCGTCCGAAAATACAATACAAATACATTACAACACATGACAATACTTCCGATTTTTTTTTTTTTTTTTTTTTTTTTCTTTTTTCTGTCATGAGAATTTTCGAGACTTTAGTAACCTATTCGATTTCTACCTGCGACTATTAAACGAAAAAAGTTGTACGATATTCGGATCGTGTGTACGGGCCATTAGGGTGACAACGCTGATCCTCCTATAGACGCAGTACAAGGAATGAGTGTTGTCTCCCTAGGACTGCAATTGTGTGGAGAAAGTTCTGAAAAATGAATGCAGCCTCCTACATTGGAGGACTGGCAAGCTGTCCTATAGTCATGTTCTTCTTTCTGGGTTATAAAGTGTAAATGTACCAAGCCGTGTAAGGGTTGTTAGATCAGAAACCAGGAATTTGCCCTTCAGATATGGAGACTTTGTAACCGTAATCCATTAACCGTAATTGAGGAACGGATTTGTAGCATTGAGGCAGCTGTGAAGGTCAGTTAAAGATCCTCTTTTGCATCTCGCCGCCCATGAAAAGACTTCATTGGCCGCCACTTAGAGAACCCCGCCCTGCGCTCAGTTTGACAGCTGTCCCCGTCACTGTGACAATGGCCGGAATAGAGCGGTGTGCTGTGTTTGGTATTCATGGCACACGGGGCTCTTCCTGCCATTTCTACTGTCTCGGGGAAGGAAAACATTGAACAGAAAGAAGCACATTGGAGGCTGAAAAAAGGCACATTGCTACCGCTGATATAAAACATCCACTAAACCACTGCAACCAATCGGAGATGATCTCGCTCTGAATGGTGGTGTAACCTGAATATCTATTACTTGGGGTAACTGTAGTTCACATGATAAACATCCCGAGGGGGAGATTTCTTTAAACTGGAGCACTCAGAATCTGCTGTAGCTGTGCATGGTAGCCAATCCGCTTCTAACTTCAGCTTTGACAAAAAAAAAGCTGGGAAAAAAATCAGTTTTTGATGCAGAGCTGCACCAGATTTTGCACGCTCCAGTTTTGGTAAATAGAACCCAATGTGTTTTGCCATATTTAACCACTTGTATACCTGTATTGCCATCACATTATCAGGCCATTTTTCTGGTTTTGCAGCAATGTTGTACCTAAATGAATTTCATAACATCGCATGGAGAAAGAGCTTTCTTTTGGTGGTATTTTTTATAACAAATATTTTTTCATTTTATACTATAAAGAAAAAAATTACCAAAAATTAGTTTTTGCTTACATGTACTTTTTTTTTTTTTTTTTTTTTTTTTATCAATCATTGGTGGTCAGTGGTAACAACCCACCACCAAAAAAACCCAAACACTTTTGACACAAAGACTGCCACCATAGACCAAGCTAAGAATGCAGAAGTTATTGTTCACAGTGTATAAAAGTGGAAGAAAAGCCTAACTAGAACTATTCTTAAAGTGAAAGTCTCACAAACCGCTGACAGGCAGGATTTTTATGACAGCAGAGACCACCCCACCTGTCGGTGTGTAATGTGATCTGAGTCAAACATGCGCAGCTCAGACCACACTTACGGCCCCATCTGCATGCCGCAGCGATGGGAGTGTTGTGTGCTTGCGCGGGATTGATGTCACCTTGGTGTGGCCGAGGGTAAAGAAAACATGGAGGGAAGACAAGGTGAAGATGAAAGCCGCTGGGCACCAGGGAGAACAGTGTCAGCGCAGTGCAGGAAGGCTCAGTTTGAACGCAAGTCTGTCATAATGTACCAGTATGTTGTGTGCATGCTAGTAAATTACCGGTATGTCTTAAACCTGCCAGGAGACCCTGTTTTTTGGCTTTTTTACACAGACTTTGCTACCGCTTTAAAGTGGTTCTAAAGTCTTATTGTTTTTTACCTTAATGCATTCCCTGCATTAACCACTTCCTGCACTGATAATCAGTGCCTTGATTACAGTACAGCCCCAGCAATGCCCATAAGTCCAGCTTATTAGCGCCGCCTAATCAGCGCACATCAGTGAAGGAGAAAAATGACTTGTTTTACAAATTTTACTGACAGAAACAAAAACTTTTTTTTTTTTTTTGTACTTTTTTTTTGTACTTTTTTTTTTTTTTTTTTCTTTTTTATAGCAAAAAATAAAAAATCCAGCAGTGATTAAATGCCACCAAAAGAAAGCTCTATTTGTGTGAAAAAAGAAGTAAAAAGTAAATTTGGGTACAGTGCTGCATGACCGCGCAATTGTCATTCAAAGTGTGAGAGCGCTGAAAATTGGCCTGGGCAGGAGGAGGCTAAAAGGGCCCAGTAGGCAAGTGGTTAAAGTAAAAACACCCCACTACACTGAGAGCAATGGGAGCCATAGGCTTCTGCTGCTGTCAGTTAAATCATGACACCACAGTGCCTCAAATTCACAGCCATTGTTGCGCACCCCTTGCACAGAGCTGCAGGATCACGTGACCGGAGCAGATAAAAAAACTGTAAATACACTATATACAGTGCCTTGAAAAAGTATTTGTACCCCTTGAAATTTCCCACATTTTTGTCGTGTTACAGCCAAAAACGTAAATGTATTTTATTGGGATTTTAAACCTACACAAAGTGGCACATAATTGTGAAGTGGAAGGAAAATGATAAATGGTTTTCCAATTTTTTTTTTACAAATGTGTGAAAAGTGTGGCGTACATTTGTATTCAGTCGTGGAGTCGGAAGACCGCACTGAAGAGAGAGTGAGCGTTGCAGCCAGAACATTCTTTTTCCATAGTGATTTTATTATTTTACCTGGAGTTAAAAAAAAATCCCCAAATACAGACCGCTTTCCTGGGAGCTGCTGACCTGTTTCCCAGGGTGCAAGGTGTTGTGCAAATCAGACATCCTATCACTTGGGCGGCTGCAGGCTGGTTTTGGTTCATTGACTCACTAAATAAAAACACAGAAGGAAACAAAGTCAGCAACACTCCAAACAATGCATTTATTTGAAGTGATTTGTAAATATATATATATTTTTTTTCAAATAACAAACATGTCATACTTCCCTGGAACTGTGCAGGTCGTTTTGCAGAGTGGCCCTGAACACCAACTTCTAGGGGCCCTCGGCGGCTCCTCCCCACATCAGATAACCCCCTAGGACAGGGATATGCAATTAGTGGACCTCCAGCTGTTGCAAAACTACAAGTCCCATGAGGCATAGGCAACATGGAGAATGATCAAATGGCCCGACGCGTTTCGACCTAGGGGTCTTCTACTGGGGCATGAACCATCCACTCCAGGCTGCCAGATGCAGAGTGCAGGGATGTTTGAGCCCGTCACGTCCCCGCTGGGTGTCTTTTTTTTTTTTTTTTTTTTTTTTTTTTTCACCCTTACTATGTAACAAGTCGTAAGAAACCAATATTTCGCTATTGCCGGGTCCCTTCCTCGATGTCATAGCAATATGTCACTTTGAGTTAGGGACCCCGTGATGCCTTGAAATAATTCTGTTAAATGCATTTTTATTTGGAGTGCTGGCAACTTCTTTGTATCTGGTTCTAGCACGGTACCATCCTTAGCCATCTCATTGAGCACCCACCAGTTATTTAAAAGTCAAATACTGTGGGGACTTGAGGACATAGATGAAGATGACCACACTGACGTTTGCCGTTCAGATATTTGTGTCCTTAGAGCTAATAACACAAGTAAACTTTAGACTTGGTAATATAATTTATTTATTTTTTTGCAATATTGTCCTTGTATGTGGATAATACATGTGATGATTGTGTTGTGTGTCAGTTCTTGTCCCCCACATGCTTTCATTTATGTTCTTCAGACCAAACTGTCCAGTAAAAGTGACACCAAACTATCACATGCACGTTTTTTTTTTCTTTCGATTAAAAGTCCACCTTCCTGACCATGTTTACACCAGTATTCTCTATATTTAGTATTTTATTCCTCCACAGCATCCTGGATTTTGTTCTATTTGGCCCAGCTGTGTGTGGCTCTGACCATGCAGCACATCATTCATTCACAGATCCATTCATACAGATCTGTTAATGAGACTACAAGTTCCATCGTGACAGTCCATTGTCTTGGTCCATTGATGACTTTTGATCTGTAATGGTAGGTCTGTAGCTCCTCAAGACCTGGAGCTCGGAGAGGAGTCTGCAGGAGCCTGTGCGTTCCACTTATGGTGCACTGATGGCGTTTACAATGCTTTGCAGGCTGTAGTGCAAAAAAAAAAAGAATAAATGCACTTTTTTTTTTTTTCAGTATGGGTGCACTCACATTTATTTATTTTTTTTAAATGGGCAATATGACTTAAAAGAAATGAGAGTAAAAAGTGACTGTTGTAAGCTCCCTTATCGGTGTTCTCGTTGGTCTTGAGCTTTGCCCTGTATGTATAAGTCTGTTTTGTTGGGTTTGTGACAGACGCGTGTGTAGGTGTGCCTTTCATGCTGTTGTTATAAAGGTTTCTGGCTTCTATTACATGACCGTGCATGTGTCTTCTCTTGCAGGAGGATGCTTCGGGTGGCGTCTTGTTTGTCCCTGCTGCTGCTGTTTAAGGCGGTGGTTGGCTTGCCCTGGTTTCAGACCATCGGTGCTGTCCTTGTGTTCTATCTAGGCTCTGGAGGATGGAAGTTCCTGAAAGTATTCTACAAGACCATAGGACGGGATGTCAGGTGAGAATGAACTGGATTGGAAAGCCTGGATTTAAAGTGACACTGTCACAATTATTGTAGTAAGAAGTGGCAAAATACCTTTGTATTGAAACATTGCCATGGTGCTGCTCCCTAACTGCTGTAAGTGTTCAATACTTCAGATTATGTGAAGTTCTGCTGATTGCACCTCCTGCAGTCACTACAGGACATACTTTGTGCGCATTTCATTCGGTTCCTGGTAAACCAGCCAAAATGAGCTACAAGAGTGGTCCTGTCAGCCCCCTCCTGCTCGTTGGAATGAAAAATAAAATGATCACATATGGTCCACAGGTAGGTTACCTGAGGGAGAGGCATGGCTAGAAGATCTGGTTTGCAAAGGGTGCTGCTATGGTGTAGTATGACTGCGTGGTGAGTTTCTTTTTAATAATGTGAACCAACCCTTTAAGCCATGTTTCCAGTCTTGACATAATGGGGGTTATTTACTAAAACTGGAGAGTGCAAAATCTGGTGCAGCTTCGCATGATAGCCAATCAGCTTCTATCTTCGGCTTGTTCAATAAGACCCCTTTCACACTTCAGCACTTCACAGGCGCTACAGTGCTAAAAATAGCGCCTGTAAAGCGCTTCTCCTGTCTCTCCAGTGTGAAAGCCTGAGTGCTTTCACACTGGGGCTGTGCGCTTGCAGGACGTTAAAAAAAAAAAAAAAAACTCCTGCAAGCAGCATCTTTGGAGCGGTGAAGGACCCCACGCCGTTTTTTTTATTTTAGCGTGGGGTTCCCCTTAAAATCCATACCAGACTGAAGGACGTGGGGTTCCCCTTCACGATCCTCAGAGCACATCGCATTCCAAAGTCGGATCAGTTAAGATGATGATCCGACTTTGATCCAACTTCAATGATATTCAATAGGCTGAAATAGGACTAAAGTCGGGCCAAAATAGTGCAGGAACCTTTTTCAAAGTCGGGCTGACTTGTATTGGACCAGTTAAGACCGCTCTCATAGGGAACCATTGATTTATACACGTCATGCGACTTGTGCTCCCAAAGTCTGAGCAAATGTTCTACCAGTGTGAACCCGGCCTTACTGACCATGTGAAATATAGCCTAAAAGCCTTCCATATCTTAGGTCGGGTTCACACTGGTACAACACGACTGTGTGGATCCATTTGATGAACAGGAATCCGACTTTGTTCCCCGACAATGCCAGGCACTTTGTTTCTGGTATAAATCTTAAGGGGAAACTCCAGGCCAAATAAAAATAAAAAAACGGCATGGGTTCCCCCTCCAAGACCATACCAGACCCTTATCCGAGCATGCAGCCCGGCAGGTCAGGAAAGGGGGTGGGGATGAGCGTGGCAGGGTTGGTGCTTTGGGGCAGGGGGGACCCTGCCCCCCCCCCCCCACCCCAAAGCACCTTGTCCCCATGTTGATGAGGACAAGGGCCTCATCAACGGCGGACACCTCTCTGACCAGACTGTTTTGACAGAGGAACTACAAGGCCCAGGACTCAGGATCGCTACCGTGACATAACCATGTCTATACTTTTATGCCTATCACTTTCTGCTGAAATGTGAGTTTGACTAATTTATGTGTATGAAAGCTTGTTAAAAAAGTCTTCACCCAGAGGCGCGCCTCTCCTTGTTTTTTTGCAGCTCCCTGGAACATGGTTTCTGTTCTAATATGATGGCAGCCCTGTTTGTTCTAGATTTTTAACCCCTTCTCACCATCCGTATATAGACTGTATATAAAACAAAATGGACTGGTCACAGATCTACAGTTTTACAGTTTTTTTTATTGCAGATTTTTATTCCTTTTTTTTATGGTTTTAATTGTTGCGCCTCCACTTGTTTTTATTTATCCCCATGTTGAGGGCCTCTTCCCAACAACCCTGGCCGGGGGGCTTATCAGAATCTGGATAATCTTAACAAGGGGGCCCACAGATCCCGGCCGCTCACCCCTAGGTGAATACCCCTACCCATTCACCTACAAAAAAAAAAGTCAAAAATTAAACACAGTACACAGGTTTTTAAAGTAATTTATTAAGGCAGCTCCAGCATTTCTTCCGATTTCTAATCCCTTGTCCGGTTCTTCTCTGATGTCTTTTAGCCCTCTCTGGTTCTTCTCCCTCTGTCCGCTGTCTTCTGCCTCTGCCTGGGTCTCTGTTCTCTCTCTGTTCTCCCTCTCTAATGCTAGGTGCGTGGTGTGCCACTACTTATATTGGAATGCGGCGGGGTCACCGGGTGATGTCACACAGAGGCCCCCCCTTATGATATCGTCCTATCATGCCCAGGCAGTGGCGTTATAAGGAGGTGGGGCCAGGGAAGCAGCTTCCATGGTGACACAGCGAAGAGGAGCAGCCAGGAATGCCGGCGGGGGACGCAAAAAGAGGAGGTTCTGTGCTGCTCTGTGCAATTTCATTGCACAGGGCAGGTAAGTGTTGTGTGTGGTTTTTTTTTTTTTTTTTTTTTTTTTAACTGCATTTAAAATTACTTTAAACATTAGTACAACCTTTTTTAGTTTAGGAAACAAAAGTGTACTTTCAGTACACCCGGAAAACCCAGACTTGGTGGGGCACTATAAACTTCTGGGCTGAATACAGAATATCAATTCTTTTGGCAGGTAAAACTGTTTCCATTCATGCATTGGAACCGTAAATGTAGCTGTCTGTCTGGATTTCGTGTATTGGGGCAAAATCTTATACTGTCCTTACTCTGGCAATTTTTGACAATTCAACCAAATTTTTTGGACACGCAAATTATTCTGTGGATCTGGGCAACCAACCCCCCTCCCAGTCTTTATTGTTATACAGTTTTCTATGTAAACTGTTGATGCCAGCTTGCCCTAATCTGTTCTGTAGGATTGGCTCCTGAAAATCGATTGCAAAAATTGACATTGCAAAAAAAGTTGCCTCAAATGTAAAGCCCTTGCCCTTTTCCATTAATAATCAATTGAATGCTGTATTCAGAGAATCTGACGCTTTGCCCATTCAGAGCGAAGTGACAGGTTCTCTTGAAAGCGCAACCCCACCAGCTACCCACCCACTAATACTGGCCTTTCTCTGCTTCCTTTGTTCACCAGAACCTTTGTAAATACCCGTGCATCCAGGTAGGGTGGGATATTGGATCACCTTCCCGGCCTCCCAGGATGCAGTGCTTGGGTCTTAACAGCCAATTGACAATCATCTAGTCATGTGTGGGGTAAGGGCTGCAGGTCAATAACCCTGTATAAGGTCTGACACAGAGCTCACGTGGGATTTAGGCAGACTGCTCTCATAGACGAACTGGAGTACAAGAAAGGTAAGTAGTAGTGCAAGAGTTGATGAGCTATTAAGAGAACCTGTCTCTTTGCCGTGAATGAGTAAAGTGACATGACCCTTTAAATTTTAAAAAGTGTTCTAGAGGTATGACAATTGTGCACCTTGAGTTGGCCAAATGAACAACGCTTTCCTTCTGCAGTTATGCAAGGCATATGTAGAAATAGTTTATTTTTCCAATTAAAGAAGCCATTTACTATATGTTAGAACAGTTAACCAAATGCCTTCCCAGTTATCTGTAGCAGACCTCCCATACAACCCTTTGTACCTGCTGAATATTTTATTTGGTTCATCGTCCTTGGACTTGATTTTCTGATGGTGTTTTGAATTAGGCTGATAAGTGTTGGACTACGGCCCCTGCACTCACTTTGAACAATACTGCAGTATACTGCAATTGGTATCACCTGATGAGGCAAATTAATACTAACACCAATCTGCCACTTTTCAGAATGAGGCTTTAGTGAGGAAGTTCTTTCCCTTTTCCTAAGGGACGCCATCGCTGTGTAAGGGGCCGTTCACACCAGATGCCTTGTTCCCTATCATGTCCACTCGCACCACTGCACTGCGATGCTGTGCACTGAAAAAATGATGGCATGTAGTACCTTTTTTTTTTTTTTTTTTTTTTTTTTTTTTTTTTGCGCTGCGTGATGCATCCAGTAGTAGAACCTAATAGAATGTTATTTTTTTACATTTCAGTAAAGTTTGCACAAACAAAAAATTGCTTTGCTCTATTTTCAGCACGTTGGCACCACTGTCTTCACATCACATACCAGTAACAATGTGGTAGTGCACACTACTGGTTTGAATGGCAGAACAATTTTAGGGCTTGTTCACACCACTTCTTTATGCCTCTGAAGTGAGACTTGCCTTTGGATCACTCTTCAGAGAGCAGTTGACAGGCGGTGAGGAGGTGTTGTATCAGGTTTTCTCTGCTGCTTCAATCTCTTGAACCCCGCACTAGTTTGCCACAACTATGAGCAGCCTGTAAACTCCTTCAACTTAATTTAAATAGATTTGCGTGTGGGGGGGGGGAAGGGGTGTCACTATGCCCGCCGACACCGATGGGGGATATAATTCCTGCCAAGGCAGCGAAGCAGGTCATAACAGACGTGGCATGTGTACACCTATGGCTGTTGCCTCTGCAGGTAAAGGAGGAGTTGATTAAACGCAGAAATGTAGCCTATTAAAGTGGAATTAAACCTCTGCTTTTTTTTGGGGGGGGGGCCCCTCATGAGCTGTTATCTATAATGTGCTAATACGCGCAGCATATTTAGCACATTATGGCAGACTTACCTGGCAAGTGAAGATGACATCACTTGACGCATTTGTCCAGAGAAGTGCACATGCGGGGCTCTGGTGGGGAGAGAGAGGTTTGTGATAGAGGAGACCAATGGGGTCTCTTCTATCTTAGAAAATTCTACCTGTCTGTGTGTTTTTTTTTGTTTTGTTTTTTATTCCCCCCCCCCCCTTTTTAAAAGGTGATTTTAAACATACACTGTTTAATTTACGTTGTCCCTTCTATTTCTGTATGTGAATGATGGCACTGTAGTTACTCTAATTTAAAAGACAAACAAACCTAGAAGTACCTTTTCCCTAATCAATTATACACATGACCCAGATCTTTCCCAGCCTGTCTGCGGGGAAACATATCCAGGAGGAGCTTCTAGTCCTCTACTATATATATATATATATATATATACACACTTTTTTTTTTTTTTTTTTTTTAAGAAAGCTCTATTTGTGTGAAGAAAATAATAATAAAAATTTCACATGGTTACAGTGTTGTATGACCGCACAATTGTCATTCAAGGTGTGACAGCACTGAAAGCTGAAAAATGGTCTGGGCGGGAAGGGGGTGAAAGTGCCCGGTAGATAAGTGGTTAAACTTATAATCAAAAAGTACCAGAAAAAGCTTGGTTGGCAAGTGATTAAAGCGTTTAACCCCCCCAAATAAATAAAAAATTGATCCTGCCCCAAGTTCTTGTGCTGTGTCATTTGGCCCCCTGTATGACCTGTAATACCTGGCTGATTCTACCAGTTTCTACCCTCCCCTTTGTAAACTGACCACGGTTCATCATGGCTGCTGAGCCCTGACACCGTGGTCAGTTTACGTGCCTCCGTCATCCGCTCTCCCCTCTGTGCTCCTGTGTCCCCCCCCCCGCCTGTCTGCCCCTGTGTCAGGGCCCACCCCCTCCGCTCCTGCTGCTCTCATAACTGTTTAAAATGTATATAATCCTGCTGGTTCCCTAATGACAGCTGCTCCTGTCTGTGTTTTATTCAAAAAAAGCCTCCTTTATCAGGTTTCAGATCGGCTCCCTGCAATCACATGGCGTCTCTCACACTCCTCTCCTACTCGCGTCCCAGCTGACGTCAGCGAGGGAATCTCGGCCCTGTCCTCTGCCTGGCAGAAGAGAGCTGGTCGGTGACGAGATTGGTAAAGGAGGCTTTTTTTTTTAAATAAAACAGACAGGAGCAGCTGTCATTGGGGAACCAGCAGGATTATGTAAATTGATATAAGTGGGTTAACAACCACTTTAAGTACTTGGATTTGACTTGGTATAGGCCTCCTGCAGTCCACTGTACAGCAGAGGTCAGGCCTGGGAGAATGAGCAGCAGCACAATGAGCCAATCAGGTGTGCTGCTTGCAAATATGCTGACAAGTAGCAAGCCCAACAGGAAAACAGCAGATTGAGCAGAGGGGAGACTTCATAGCTTGATTCTGCTTCTTTGTTGTCCAATCAGTAGACCAGGGATGGAAAAGATGACACTACTGGGTTCATTGACTGTAAGAAGTAATGTCATCCCCTGAACTACGTTGTGTGTGGTGGGCCTCCTATAAATCCCGTGACAGGGTAGACAGAACTACAAATCGTATGGCAGGTAAAATAGCTCCCTTATATTTCATCTGCCTATATAGGCGATTGTCTGGAGTTCAGATTTAACAATTAAAACTGATTAACATACATACCTGTCTGCCCTAGAAATAAACAAGAAACCAAGGAGCTTGAATAAATATTGCAGCAGAACTTGTGTCCTATTACACGTACCAGAAAGGGCTGGCAGATATTGCACAAGGTATAGCAGATAAAGCTTGAACTTGTTTGGACTGTATTTGATGTTTTGATATCAGTGCGAGTATTGTTTAATGGTAAACTGATGTTCTTAAGGTGTGGTAAGGTAAACCGGTCCTCCATTATGTTCCAGCATCTATAGAGCCCAATGAATAGTTTGCTGAATTTTAATTGAAGCTCAGACTTTTTGTTTTTAATTTTCCCAGAGGTGCTATGACGCTGTTCCGTGTGAAGCTGCAAGTTAAGCGTCACCTTAGAGAGAAGAATACAATCCCCGTCATATTCAAGCAATGCGTCAGCCGCCATCCAGACAAAACAGCGTTGATCTTTGAAGGGACGGGTGCTTCATGGACTTTTAAAGAACTAGATGAATTCTCCAATGCAGTTGCCAACTTTTTGTACGCAGAAGGCTTCCGCAGTGGGGACGTTGTCGCTTTGTTCATGGAGAACTGCAATGAGTATGTGGGCCTATGGCTCGGTATGGCAAAAATCGGAGTGGAAGCAGCTCTGATTAACTTCAACCTGCGGCTTGATGCCTTAGAGCATTGCTTCAGTGTGTCCAACTCCAAGGCTGTTGTGTTCGGTCGGGAAATGTCCCAAGGTGAGGGCGAAATAACTGGATACCAGTAACTAGGCTGTAATGGGAATATAGGGCCTGTAGTGGGAATGGTTGATGATTCTCTGATACAATGAAGCTGGCTACTCTGTAACATCCATTGCGACAATTCTTTATTGCCTACATAGCAGGATGCAGTAATACCATGCTAGCGTGTTTTGGCTGAGTGCTATAAGTTAGGCTTTGGTCAAAATGCATTAGCATGTTATTACCGTATCCCGCTATGTAGCCAATAAAGAATTGTCGCAATGGATGTTACCGAGTAGCTGGCTTCATTGTATCACAGGATTGTTGCTACATTTCTGTTTCAATCACTTTTATTTTCAATGTAGAAGAAGCAATACAAAACAATTTACTTGTAAAATGCCAAGCTGTTGGGTTCGTAAAAGAAACTAACAATAACGTCAAGATCAACTGGACAATGATACAGGTTCACATCATAGACCAGCATAGATACTAACAGCTAGGTAAACATGAGAAACTCCTTAGTTGTATTCGGGAACCAGCCTGATTTGAGGAGAGATGATGATCTAGCTAGAGATCTCTAGACCTCTTTTCCAGTATTATTGCTACATTGCAAAGGCATTTGAGCCAGAGCACTGGTTTCCCATCTCCTAAGTAATCTTTTTTTTTTCTTTGTAATCTTTGTTAATCTTTGTAATTCTTCAATTCTACAAGCAAAAATGGAGTTCCCAGATTACCGACTGATGGAGTGTGGTGGACAGGTAACATACAACAATGCTTGGGTGCTTGTTTTGCAGAGGCAGGCAGCTAGCATTCTTAGATAAAGCCTCCATCAGTGCAGGTTTCATTTGGGACTGGTTCACATCAAGACACGTGCGGAAAAGGCACGTTCTGTGTGTGTTTTCTGCACTGCAGGTGAACCCCCCCCAAGTTGGTGCCAGTGGGGTTGATTTCCTAAAGGCAAATTAGACTGGGCACTTTGCAAATGCAGTTGTTCCAGGGGGAAGCTCCGCTAACTTCCATCATCCAATCATGTGCTTGAGCTGTTTCTGCAGTCCAGTGCATTTTGCAGCCAGTTCAAATGGGCTGCAAAACTGGACTGCGTGGAAATCCCACAAAAAAATGCACATTCCAGTGTAAACTAGTCCTGAAGAAACATCTTAATTGCACTCAGGGCTCAGAGATATGCAAGTCATTATTGCTCTATTGTCTGATTAAAGATAGCCTTTGGATTCTGCAGAATCAAGTGCTTGACTTTACACTGACCCAAGCCAATGTTGTTAGTATAGTAAGCCTACCCTAAGTCTAGTAGAGGCTGGTGGGGATTGTCCTGTGGGCAGTGGCGGTGTATGTATCTGTGCCACCTGAAATGGATTAATCTATTTTTGGAGGATATAATGGAATGTGGAAGAATGCGCTGTTCTCCATTTGTGTGATCATGTTATGTATAAATTGCTAGTCCATCGGAAAAGGTTCATCTGCTAATTATTTTGCTTTTCTTTTTCCATTTTCTTTTTACGTTCCCAGCCATGACGGATGTGTACTCCTTGATGGGTAAACCCACACGTCTCTACTGCGTGGGTGACTGTGACCCATCAACGATTCCCCCCGGAACAGACTTCCTGTCTCCATTACTGCAGAGTGCGTCCCGCCTTCCTCCCAAAGATCCTGGCAGGGGATTTACAGGTACGGATCAACCAAGAATACAGGGGAATACACACACACTTTTTTTTTTTTTATATATTTCTTTTCTTTTAACCTTTTTGCTTGCCAAGCCTTGAGCTTCACCTCTAGTAGCTGGACCATCTTTGCAGTTTTTTTTACTTTTTTTTTCTTTAATTCTTCACCTGCAGCTTTCAGAGTTTGTAAAAGACCCCCAAATCCTTTATTTTCAATGAAAGGCAGAGCCAGCTGTCAATCGGGCAGCAGGATGGATCCTGACAATATTGTTAGGATTCTTCCTTAGCCTGGTACATCTCTGCTCCAGCAGCTGGTAGCGGGCAATAGCCCACTATTAGCTGTCTCTGGGTAACAGAAGAACAAAAGTAAGTGTACTCCTGTGACCCACAAAAGACATATGGCCCAAAAAAGCTTCGCCCATTCTTCTTTTAATGCACAAGAACGCGTGCAGTATGTTATGGTATGAATGGGACAAGGCACACAAATATGCAAAAATGCTTTATATATGTATGTATATGTGTGTATATGTGTGTGTATATTTATGTGTGTATAATATATTTAGTCTTGCCCCCGTCTGGTGGGCTTCTGGTCCAGAGTCTAGCTGGCCCACCTACCTTTTCATTGCTGCAAAGCGTGCTATTGCCAGGGCTTGGAGGAAGCCTTCGTTTGGGTTTGCAGAGGTGAAGAGCATCTTGACTACCCTCATGCTTCATGAGAAAATGAACATGTTAATTTCATGACTCTAACACTAAGTTTCTAAAAGTGTGGAACTCCTGGTGGTTTTTTCCTGCTTAGGTCTGCACCTCTTTCCTCCCTTTCTTCTTCCTTGTTTTGACTGATTCCCATCTTTTCCCCTTGCTTAGCTCTGCACGTCTCTTCTTTCTTTCTTTATTCATTCTGGCTGTCTCCTGCCTTTTCTTACCCCACTTTAGAATCTAAGGCTGGCTATACACAGTAGGATTTTCTTTCAAACATTCGTACAAAAACTCTGAAAAATCATTCATCAGAATATTCTTTCTTGCCAACATTTAGTCCACTATTTTTATTAGAAAGCCCTTTGTCCAGACATGCTATTTGAATAGAGTTCCAGGTGTATTTTTTTTTCTGTACTAGACAGGTTTCATTACAATATTTATGAATTTACCTGAATGAAAACCACATTCATAAAATTTTTGTTTTGCTCCAGAAAAAAATTCCATATTGTTCTTCAAATTTTCTCACAACTATAATTAAAAATTATGTTTAATTTGACCCCTCTAGCCATTAGAAAATTGAATCAATGTTCCAAAAACATATTTTTTTTTAAACAAAATTCTAGTGTATATGGGCAGTGTTTTGGCCTCTGTTTTCAGCATGTGACTGTAATCTTCAAATCTCATTGGATGAAATTATCTGTCATTTTGTTTAAATAGCAGGCCATTATCCTGGTCTGTTCACTTGGTGAATTGAGTCCCATGGCAGTGATGACTTGGTGATCATGAAATCAAGAAGTACTCTGGTTCCCAATAGTCAATGGGGACCCCAGCTAAAGGGCGGGGAGGCATGTTTATTTATTACTAACTCTGGGCAGCTTATGGGGTAGGGGAAGTTGAGGGCACCATTTGATGACTGCTGTTTGGGCACTAGCCCACTTTATTGGTTACCCCTAGCAAGCTTCCCTAATAGGAGTCCTGAGCCAAGCATGGACTGCATAGTGTAAAAGTGCATTGCAACGGTGTGCCTGCAGATTTTTTTTCCATTAATATTCTTTTTTTCAGTGATCAGCAGCAGAGTGCTGCTGCTACTTCATTGTTCAGTAACAGGCATATCTGAGTTCTATACCAGGGAGTAATCTTTTACTATTAGGAAATTAACGATCACAGCATACACTTCAAAGTACCTTATTTATCGGCATATAACACACACCCCAAGTTTAGGAGGGAAGTTTAAGGAAAAAACGTACATTTAAATGCCCATCAGTGCAGCCTTGCCCAGTGTCCATCTGCAGCCTTGCCGAGTGTCATTGCAGCCTTATTGTTTAAAATTAGTGCTGCGGAGATACAGAGCCGGATGTCCTGTGTACTCTGCTTCTCTCGGCTCCTCTCGCAGTCCCTCCCAGTCCCGCCCCTTGGCCCGGCTCCTATGATGGACATAACACAGGTACAATGGCGGGAGTGGGCGTGACTGCGAGCGGAGCCGAGCCTAGCCGAGTACACAGTACACTCAGCTATGTGTATATCAGCGGCGCTCGCTCCTACAGACAGCGGGGATCGGCATATAACACGCACCCACGATTTTCCCCTAATTTTAAGGGGAGAAAAGTGCATGTTATACGCCGATTAAATACGGTAGTTTTCCCTTCTGTGTGCAGCAGTCCCCCCTAATAGTAACCTGAGCCCCATCTAGATCCAGCCATGTGCACGAGACATGGGCTCTCCCAGGTCTCTTCCTCCTCCTTGGCTGACACAGCAGCAGGAGCCATTGGCTCCTGCTACTGTCAATTACAGCCAAGTGAGCCAATGAGAAGAGGGTAGGGCCGAGCCACACTCCGTGTGTGAATGGACACACACAACACAGAGCAACGGCTCGGGAGTGAGCCTGCTTGGATGCCCCCATAGCAAGCTGCTTCTGGACAGGAGGGAGGGGCCAGGAGCACCGGCAGGGGACCTGAGAAGAGGAGGATTGGGGCTGCTAAGGGCAAAACCACTGCACAGAGCAGGTAAGTATAACACATTTTGTTATTTGAAAACAATAAAAAAAAAACTGTTTTTTAATTTCACTTAAATTTTATAACATCAGCATGTAATAGCAATACAAGCAATCGTTATATTTGAAAATCCAATACAAGCAAGCTATCCTTTAATGTTGTGAGTTCTGCCTATCTGCTGGCCATCTCTTTACACAACTTTCTAAATTCCCTGCATGCTTTGCAGCTCCTCCTGTGCTGTTTACTTTCCATTTCTAAGGACTACATATCCCATGGTACCTTGCTACCTGCAAGCAGTAATTCCTGTATGGACTCCTCGTTCTGAAAAGCTCCTCCTCTCAGTACCTTTGTAGTTCAGAAGGCAGGCTCTGTACCTCTGCTAAGCTATTTGTACTTCATAACACATGTACGTGTTAGTTTTATTTGTTTAAAAATTCAATAAATATTTTGTGACACCGAAGGCAGGCTTTGTGAATTATGTGACACAGGAACAGAATAAAGGTACCATTTCTATGCTGGTTCTGAAAATCTCAATGCATTATTTTATATTTATTGATGCCGCCCTTGTAGTGCGTAACAGTGAAGGTCACCAGTAACCAATGTTATTCCTAACAGCCCAGCACAGAAAGCTTCTGACAGAAAGCAAAGTTTGATCAAAAATATTGGTCATCCTTCTGTGTTTTATGTGAACTTGTGCCACTATCGTGTGTTTTTTGGGGGTTTTTTTTTACAATTAATGATCACAGATAATTTTCATTTAAATCATTTTGTGTCCTTTTTAGATAAATTATTTTATATCTACACTTCTGGGACAACCGGACTTCCGAAAGCTGCGATAGTAGTGCACAGCAGGTGAGGACATTTTCTGTTTATCGCAGCGCTCAGACATCAAGACCAAAAATTCCAAGCACTGACGTGCCCTCTGTTTGCAGATATTTCCGCATGGCTGCCTTGGTGCATTATGGGTTCGGCATGCGATCCGATGACATAATTTATGACTGCCTACCTCTGTACCACTCTGCAGGTAACCTTCCCATGTAACTGCCTAATAGGCTGTTAGTGCCTACTCATAAACATGTCTGTAAGTGAGGATACAGAGCAGAACACCCGTCCCCCTTTATTGCAGAGTTTGTCCTTGAGGGCTACTTTTGGACGCCAGTCTTGTCTCTGCTTAGGAATTCTTTTTTATATTTCTTTGCTCCCAACTTGTAGACCAATGTATAATACAAAAAGAGAAGAAATGGTCTGTTGCTCATAGCAACCAGTTCTTTTCCAGCTGTAATTTTGGGCGTATGTAGGACCAAAAAAAAAATATCTCTTGCTATGGGCAACACAGCATTGTCCTTTTTGCTTTTGTTAACCCTTTTATGACCAGGAGTCATTGAAACCTTGTGCCAATAAATTTACCAGGTTCAGTACCCTGTTTCCCCGAAAATAAGACCTAGTGTGATTGTTGGTGATGGCTGCAATATAAGCCCTACCCCCCAAATAAGCCCTAGTTAAAGTCCTTGTAGGTCTTATTTTCAGGGTAGGGCTTATTTTCGGGGAAACAGGGTAGGGCTTATTTGGTGGGTAGGGCTTATATTGCAGCCATTAGCGACAATCACACTAGGTCTTATTTTCGGGGAAACAGGGTATGTCTGTCTGTTAAACTTGATAATACATTGTCTTTCATATACTGCTTTGCCACAGTTAAGTGCAGATATTCCCTGTGACCAGAGATCCAGTATAGGTCCATTTTTAAGCTGAATTCAGTCTAACTTTTATTAAGGCCTTTTAGTCTTGCAATCTTCTGGCTGATTCGTTGATGCAACTTGGACTATTGGACTGAGTCGTGCTCGCGTAGTGGCATGTGCGCACCACTCAGTCCATGGGTACTGCGAGCCCAAGCTGCATGATGATGTCCCCCCCCCCCCCCCAGGAAGCGGGTCAATGTCAACCTGGGCTCACAGGAAGTAAATCCTATGATGCTGGACTTCTAATGTCGATTTGTATGCCATGTTTGATATTGTTACTGTAATTAATATCAATTCTCATTCCTCAGGGAACATCGTTGGAATGGGTCAGTGTATCGTCCTTGGACTGACAGTTGTCATCAAGAAGAAATTCTCAGCATCACGGTTTTGGGATGATTGTGCTAAATACAACTGCACAGTAGGGAACCTTTTTATACTCTCTTGCAGAAGCTAATAGATGTTTTTCATTGCTATAATTTTTTTGGCACATACTGACATGTCCTATTATCTGTTCAGATTGTCCAGTATATTGGCGAGATTTGTCGGTACCTCCTGAACCAGCCAGTACGAGACGCAGAGGCACAGCACTGTGTGCGCATGGCATTGGGCAATGGGCTCCGCCCCGCCATCTGGGAAGAGTTTATGACACGGTTCAAAGTCCCCCAGATTGCAGAATTTTATGGAGCCACAGAGTGTAACTGCAGCCTGGGCAACTTTGACAACAATGTGAGTGTGTTATTGGTGTTGAGGTGTCTTTAAGGCAAAGGGATTTTAATGCACCAGAGGATGATAATTGTCTACATGTAGCACATATCTTTCTTTCTTCATTGGAGGGCACAGCTCTGCTTTTAGACCATCACCTGCTGTAAATGTATGTGTGTGTGTATATATATATATATATATATATATATATATATATATATATATATATATATATATATATATATATAATGTATGTGTATGTGTGTGTGTGTGTGTGTGTGTATATATATATATATATATATATATATATATATATATATAATGTATATGTGTATTTTCCACAGTGGGGGGAGTTTTGACTACCAGCAGTTGATGCTCGTTTTGTTTGTAGATATAGATGTGGATGTATGTATATATGTGTGTGTGTGTGTGTATATATTTTAGTTTAGCATAAAATAAAAACTGCAAACCAATCAAATGCTTATTGCCTTTTTTTTGCCAAAAATATGTAGAAGAATACGTATCGGCCTAAACTGAGGAAAAAAAAAATTTAAATATTTTTTGAGGATATTTATTATAGCAAAAAGTAAAAAAATTCTTTTTTTTTTTTTTTTTCAAAATTGATGCTATTTTTTGGTTTATAGCGCAAAAAAAAAACAACGCAGAGGTGATCAAATACCACCAAAAGAAAGCTCTATTTGTTGGAAGAAAATGATAAAAATTTAGTTTGGCTACAGTGTTGTATGACTGTGCAATTGTCATTCAAAATGTGACAGCACTGAAAGCTAAAAACTGTCCTGGGCAGGAAGGGGTGAAAGTGCCTGGTATAGAAGTGGCAGTCGAGATTGGGCTTTATTATTATTATACAGGATTTATATAGCGCCAACAGTTTACGCAGCGCTTTACAACATTAGGGCTTTACATAGCATTTAAATAGTCCTAAATGGGTATAGGTAACTCGCTGAGTTATGCTGCTTGTTTAACACCTAGCACATTTTTTTTTAGCCATGTGACTGTTATCTTTAGCGCTCATTGGATCTCCTTTAAAATGATTGAAGTGGCAGTCATCAAGGCTAAGGAATACTGTACGTTTTTACATGACTCACCTTTTTCAAGCCAGTTGCTCAGATAGTTACATAGGTTGAACAAAAGACCTCCGGTCCATCTAGTTCGACCAATAGAAAAAAATAAATAGAAAACCTTCACAGACAGAACCCTCTCTCCACAGTTAATCCAAAGGAAGGTAAAAACCCCTGTAAAGATGGCATTGCTAATACTTGTAATAACATAAATAAAAAGTTCTCTCTGTTCCTCAACCTCTTTTTTTTTTTTTTTTTTTTTTTTTCTCATCTATATATCAAAATTATACATATTTAAGCTCCTTTTTTATGGAATGAAAAAGGGTACATTCATTTTAACATAAAACTGATATGTGACGGTACATCCTCTGTTTAGATGGGATCCTGTGGATTTAACAGCCGTATCCTGCCTTTTGTTTATCCGATTCGGTTGATGAAGGTAAACGAAGAGACAATGGAGCTTATTCGCACCCCTAAAGGTCTCTGTATTCCTTGCCAGCCAGGTGAGTCCAGTGTGAAAGTTATTTTTTTTTTTTTTTTTTTTAGAAATCGGCATTAAATCAGACCTTCAAGCTAAAAATACATACCAAACAGGTTTATGTGCCAAAATGCCTGTAATTCTGTTGACCTGTTAACACACCCACCACCACACTACATAGCCAGCTACATGTTTTTTGTTGTTTAAATTTTAATTACAACCATTTTTATTATTGTGTGGTATTTTTGACCTGTGCTTGCGATATAACATTATTTCTGATTTCCTGTTCCATCATAATATTAACTGTATCACCGCAAGAGCAGTTTATGCCATCACATCTAACTACTATGGTGGTAAGTGTGGAAGGATAGGATAGAATACATGTTTGTTTTTTGGGGGTTTTTTTGTTTTGTTTTTTTGTTTTTTTATATATAAAAAAAATTATGGTGACAGGTGTCTTTTATGAAGACATCAGAGGTCTCTTAGGATCCTAATGCCTCCTCCGGGTTCTTTAGATACACATTGGGGATGTGGAGTTCCCTTCTATATGTGAGCCAACTCAGTGCTCTGGTACACCACAGCCTTCTATCTGGAAGTAATCATGATTCATGAGCACATGCAGGTTCAGTGTGTATAGAGGACAACAGTGTGAGGGGATCAGAGAGTGCAGTGTGTGACATCAGTGCGGGGAGAAGGCTTGGTAGGATTTGGGGATTTAACTGTAGAGTTCGGGGAGGTGACATCAGTGTAGGGGGATCACAAAACAGTGTATGGTAAGGTGACACCAGTGTGGGGGATCAGAGAGCAGTGTTTGGGAATGTGACATCAGCACTTGGGATCAGAGAGTAATGTTTGAGGATGAAACTTCAGTGTAGGGGATCAGAGAGCAGTGTTTGAGGTTGTGACATCAGTGTAGGGCAGTGATGGTGAACCTTGGCACCCAGCATGTTTTGGAACTATATTTCCCATGATATAGTTACTTAGTTGGTGAGGTTGAAAAAAAGACACAAGTCCATCAAGTCCAACCTATGTGTAAGCTTTTATGTTAATATTACATTGTATACAGTATCTCACAAAAGTGAGTACACCCCTCACATTTTTGTAAATATTTTATTATATCTTTTCATGTGACAACACTGAAGAAATGACACTTTTCTACAATGTAAAGTAATGAGTGTACAGCTTGTATAACAGTGCAAATTTGCTGTCCCCTTAAAATAACAACACACAACCATTAATGTCTAAGCCGCTGGCAACAAAAGTGAGTACAACCCTAAGTGTCCAGATTGGGCCCAAAGTGTCAATATTTTGTGTGGCCGCCATTATTTTTCAGCACTGGCTTAACCCTCTAGAGCATGAAGTTCACCAGAGCTTCACAGGTTGACGCTCAGCTTCTTTAGCAAGACAGTGGCCGTGACTGCGACATTATGGCGGACAGATCAGACACTTTTGGCGCTATTTTGGGACCATTCACATTTATACAGTGATCGGTGCGATTTAAAAATGTGTTTATTACTGTGTAAATGTGACTGGCAGTGAAGGGGTTAAGTGTGTCCTAGGGAGTGATTCTAACAGGGGTGGGGGATGGGGGGGCGCGGGGCTATGTGTGACACGACACTGATCACCTCTCCCGATTACAGGGAGCTGTGATCAGTGTCAGTGTCCCTAGGCAGAACGGGAAAATGTTTGTTTACATCAGCATTTCCCCGTTCTTCCTCTCCGTGAGACGATCGCGGGTATTCCCGCAGACATCGAGTCAGCGGGACCTGCGATCAGACTCACGGAGCTTGCGGCAGTGCACCAGCGTGAGCCAGTCGGCAATCGGTTAAATGGCTTTACTTTTTTTTTTTTTTTTTTTTATTTGTATTTTAGTGTAAATATGGGATCTGAGGTCTTTTTGACCCCAGATCTCAAATTTTAAGAGGTCCTGTCATGCTTTTTTTTTTTCTATTACAAGTGATAAAACCGTGTAAAATAAATAAGAAAAAAAAAAATTAAATGCGTCCCGCCGAGCTCGCGTGCAGAAGCGAACGCATACGAGAGCAGTGCCCGCATATGAAAACTGTGTTCAAACCACACATGTGAGGTATCGCCGCGATGGTTAGAGCAATAATTCTATCCCTAGACCTCCTCTAACTCAAAACATGCAACCTGTAGAATTTTTTTTAAATGTCACCTATGGAGATTTTTAAGGGTAAAAGTTTGTCGCCATTCCATGAGCGAGCGCAACTTTGAAGCGTGACATGTTGGGTATCAATTTACTCAGCGTAAGATTATCTTTCACACTATAAACAAAATTTGGACGAAGTTTACTTTTCTTATTTTTTGATTCAAAAAAGTGATTTTTTTTGCAGCAAAAAAAAAAAACTGTTTTTAACTTGTAAACACCAAATCTCAGAGGCTCATTCCTTAATTGGTTAAATGGTGACAACTATGTTAGGTTTGTTTTTCTTGATGTGAGACTTTGCTTACATATTCATCTTTCTTGTTTATAGGAGAGCCTGGACAGCTGGTTGGAAGAATTATCCAGACGGACCCACTTAGAAGATTTGACGGTTACGTGAATGAGTCTGCAACCAACAAGAAAATAGCCCAAAATGTTTTCAGACATGGCGACATGGCATATCTTTCTGGTAAGTTTTGTCATGGAGAACACAAAACCTCTGTCTTTGTTCTCAGTTTCTGTAAGCCACCACAAGGCGCGCTCATGTAAAGTGTATATCTAGAGGAGGAAAAAACATTTTGTATAACCCTGCAATACATGCACATTTCACCATATTTTGTTTCTTTAAAAATGCTGGGAGCACAGAAAAATGCCTGTTGATCTGCCAATAACCAATTAAGCTTTTTACTTCTCCTTTTAGCAGACAACACAGTGCCTCCTCTCCACTGAAATCTCACGCAGTATTATAAGCTGTGCCTGAGCTCTTGCTTGCTGGACTTCAGAACACCTCTCACTTCTAGAGGGCGTTCTGTAGTCCAAAACAGAAAAACTCAGGCAGGGCTGATAACCCTGTTTGGGATTTCAGGTCAGCAAAGACAGTGTTGCCAGCTTAAAAGTAAGTTTGCACACTGGACTTCTGGAAAATCACTCAGTATTTTTATTTTTTTTTTTCTCCCTGCAACGTTTCTAAAGGTTTAAAACATTTTAGAATATGCATGGACTGTAGAGAGTGCTGAATTAGTTTTGTTAATTTTGCCAATCCCTTTTTTTTTTTATTTCATTTGAATAGAGTAAGGGAGGGTTAGAACTCCTTCTTTGCCATCTGTGTCCCATTGGGAATTATCCTCACTGCCTGTCCCATTGCCAAAACAGAAAGTGATAGGAAATCCCTCTAAAGTAAGTGGAATCCTGGGTTGTCTCTAGAACTATTGTCCTGATTGGAAGTCTCTCACTTTATTCTTGTTCTGGTGTGAACCCAAAATTTGGGATTTTCTTTAAAGTTCACTTTCAATGAGAATGGTAAACAGGACAAATAAAGAGGGTGAATCTCCCTAGTAGGTTCACAGACAGCAATAAAACCTGACTGGAGTTTTAATCCCTCTCCACTTTATCCATAACTTAAAAAAAAAGAAAAAGTTTTGCCTTTAGTAATACTTTGAAATTCCTAAGGATAAGTTCACCTTTCATAACATGTTGGGGTGTATTCAGGATGTAACATGTAATAAAAGTACTGGCCCCAGCTTCTCCCAATTCCTGCTGTGACAGTAGACCGGGGATCTTCCCCCCATGTCTACTGCTACAATTCAGTCCTCTGGGCATGGCAAATTACAAGGTCCGTCAGCCATTACGGCTGTCGACTTGCACTTTTCAGTGAACTACCACGGCGCTTCCGGTCAGAATGTATCAGCTTCTTCGTACAAGGAAGCAGATAACTCTGACAAAAAAAAAAATGTGTATTTTTTATTTTTTGTCAAAAGGTGAACTTATACTTTAATGAAGCTCCAGATTCCTCTGAGCTATTACACCTAATTTTCAACCCAGGTTTATCTGTTCTGACACAGGTGATGTACTTGTGATGGATGATTATGGTTATATGTATTTCCGGGATCGAACGGGAGACACATTCAGGTGGAAAGGAGAGAATGTATCAACCACAGAGGTGGAAGGAATACTCAGTAGACTCCTTGGGCAAGCTGATGTGGTCGTCTATGGAGTAGAGGTGCTAGGTAAGACTGAGCCTACCTTCTTCAAGCATGATCTACCTATACCTGACCTATATTTTTATGAAACTAAATATGTACCTTGCCCTGAAAAATCTTCCTGACTCCTTTCCTACTCTAGGAACAGAAGGGAGAGCTGGGATGGCGGCTGTTGCTGACCCTGATCATAAATGTGACTTGCAAAAGTTTATCCAAGACCTTAAAAAGTCACTGCCTGGATACGCACATCCGGTCTTTCTCAGACTTTTGCCAGAGGTGAACAAAACAGGTAAGAACTGAGGACTTTGGTGGAACCTGCCCCATCAATGAAAACAGAAATGTTTTTAAATGTCTCTTGTTGTAATGATACATTCACAGTAGAAGTAATCCATTTGGATTATATGAAGATCTTTAGGTTTACAACTTTGAAGAAAACATCACAAATTTGGAAGGTTTAGAAGGTCCGTAAAGGGGACACTTTCCCAAAGTCTTTTCTAAAGCCGCAGTCTTTGAATAATGAGGGATCATTATTCTACATTCCTCATTTGATGGCAGGTTGTGTGTTCCTAGTTTTTTAGACTTGGCTGTCACTGACGTCTAAATGCCTACTTTTATCACTTTTACAGCCAGTTATGGTTATTGCATGCAATCTTGGGGGTTCTTAAACATTTTTCAGCCTACAGCTGCAGCCTGAAGACAGCATTTTTCCTCTGCTTAAAGTGGAGTTCCACCCAAAAGTGGAACTTCCACTCATCAGATTCCTCCCCCCCCTCTGGTGACACAGTTGGCACCTTTCAGGGGGGAGGGGGGTACAGATACCTGTATATTACAGGTATCTGTACCCACTTCCGGCATAGATAGCCGCAGAATCTGCGGTTATTTACGCCACTTCCTGCTCCCTCCCCGCTGCCTGCTGGGAAACACACGGGTCCCAGAGGCAGCAGGGAGCATCCTTATTGCGCGGCGCGACTCGCGCATGCGCAGTAGGGAACCGGGAAGTGAAGCCGCACGGCTTAACTTCCTGATTCCCTTACCGAAGATGGAGGCGGCAGCACCCGAGGACGGAGAGACGCTTCGGCCTCGGTTGCTGACATCGCGGGCGCCCTGGACAGGTAAGTGTCCATGTTTTAAAAGTCAGCAGCTGCAGTATTTGTAGCTGCTGACTTTTAAAAAAAATTTTTTCGGCGGCGCCCCGCTTTAAAGAGGAAGTAAACCCTCAGCAAAAAGACGATAAAACAAAAAACCCTGCAAGACAAAGGCATAATTAGCTAGTATGCATAGCATACTAGCTAATTATGTATTAATTACCTCAGATTGAAGCCCCTGCATCGGTCCACGTCTCCTCCTCCGACAGGTTGTCCCAGAGTGACTTCCGGGTATCGCGGCTTCGGCGCTGTGATTAGCCGGAGCCGCGATGACGTCACTCTGCGCAGGAACAAAACAGTACAACTGAAGCAAAACCATATAGCGCCATTGCTTCAGTTGTCTTAAGTGCCCATGTGCCGCAAGACGTCGGCACATGCAAATACAGGGATATCTCCTAAACCGTGCAGGTTTAGGAGATATCCTTGTTGGCTACAGGTAAGCCTTAATATAGGCTTACCTGTAACATAAAGTTGTAAACAAGGGTTTACAACCACTTTAATACTGTGAGGAACAGGATGATTATTAGGCTAGCGTCTAGAGGTTTGGACCATTTCCTCCTAGAAATGTTGGTTTCTTTGGTTTTACTTTTACAACAAGCCGCTGACTGGGTGAAAGGCCAGATAATGAAGAATGTTACCCCAACATTTCATATTCCTGATATGTTCCCGCTGTACCATGTACTTGTATGAAAAAGTATCCTGTTCTCTTTGTATTGCATCCTTTGTGTGAAATCCCTGGTGTTCCTGCCAGTCCTTAATAAAAACCGACCACACGAGGCATGAGAGCACAGCTTGGTCAGTCTATCTGGCTGTGCTGGGAACTCTGCCTGCTCTCCTCCAAAGATCAGACTTGTGCTGACAGCCATCAACAAAAATTACCGAATTGTCCTGTCTAACAGTTAATGTTAAAACCAGGGGTTTAGTTTGCACACATTTGCAAATATATCCCCAAGTTGCAGATGCCTTATCATGGCACCCCAGTGTAGTCTTAACTCTATAAATTTGGAGTGTCTCCAAACTTGGAGCACATATATGATAGATTTAGGGGATTCGCTGGATACCTTCACTGCCATTGTGTTATTGCTGGTTGTCCAGTACGTCCCTGTACCCTTTTAAAGGAGGGGTGGGCTCCCTCCATGCATACCTGCCCTTAATCTATCCATCTATTATAGATGTACTCTGACTTTGGAGACTCAAAATTTTTAGTGTTAGGACTGAAAATAATACTGGGGTGCCTTGTCGCAACCTTCTGGTTGCAGCTCCCCCCGCCCACCATTTATACTTACTGAGCCCTAACTCGCTCCACCTATGTGCATGAGAATAGTGTTTGTCCTGGGTCTCTCCCTCTTCATTGGCTTGCGCACTAGCAGGAGCTGTTGACTCCTCCTGCTGTCAATCACAGCTAGTGAGCCAATGAGGAGGGAGAGGGGGGCAGGGCCGAGCTGTGCTCTGTGTATATGGACAATGTCCATACGCAGGAGCGAGCCTGCTCGAGTGCCCCGATACCAAGAGACTTGCTTTTGGGGGCACTCGGCATGGGGGAGGATCCAGGACAGCCGGCGGGGGGGGGGGGGGACCCAAAAAGAAGAGGATCAAGGCTACTATGTGCAAAACCATTACACAGAGCATGCAAGTATAACATGTTATAAAAAAAAAAAGGGAGATCAGAGAGTGACCAGTGAATGTCTCTTTTGCTGGTTGCCCTGTAAAATAAACCAGAAGTAACAGTAAACTTTTTCATTCTGGTTTCAATTCTGTCGTCTCCTGAGCGCTGTGGTGAGAGAAGGCACTGTAAAAGCACGATCTGTGCTTGATCAGCTTCAGTAGAGTGCCAAAGTGAGTTCTCTCCAAAGAGAACTTGTCACTTGCACTATTCTATTACATAGGGGGCTTATCAGACCCTTTGTGAGAGCAATGAAGTTAAGTAAAAACAAATGTAAAAAAAATTTAAGTTGAATAAAATCAATAAAAACCATATTTAAACCCCTACTTCCACATACATGCACATTTTAACACAAATATTTGCTTCAATTGCACCTACATGTGAACATGATTGCACCATACGTATTCGGTATTACTGCAACTGCCATACTGAGCAGTAATTCAAGGGCAGTTCATTGTTAACTCTAAATTGATGACCTGTAAAGGCTTTCAAAGCATCGCTTATGGACAATTTTGGGTACTGTAGTCTTTCACCATTTCCCGGGTTCGCACAATTTCAAGGCTTGATATGCAGCCTTAACTTTTATATTTTACAAAAAACATTGGGTAATGTGTGCATAGGGAGAAAAAAATTAATTTCAATGTGTTGGTTTTTTTTTTTATTATTTTACTGAAAATATGGGTTTGATAAATAGTTGCGCTAATTTTATGTGAAAAAATTGCAACTACCAAAATTTTTTTTTTCTCCGGGGTCTTTGCTTTCAACAATATTTAGATGGGAAATTTATCAAAACTGAAGCAGCCAGAATCTAAAGCAGATGTGCAAAAGGCAACCAATCAGCTTCTAACTTTTCATTTTGAAAGCTTAACTGAACAAGCTGAAGATAGAAGCTGATTGGTTGCTGTGCACAACTGCTCCAGATTCTGACTGCTCCAGTTTTGATACATTTTGGGGTTTTTTTCATGTAATTTTCATGCCTAAAATGTGCATATCGGGTGTTTTTCGTTTCTGTAATAACAAATAAACCCAGTGGTGATCAAATATCTTAGCTCTATTTGTGTGCATTTCATACGGGTACAGTGTTGCATGGCCAACTGGCACATTTGCCAGTTAAAGTAGCACAGTGCTCAATAGCAAAAAAAATGCCCTGGTCACGAAGGCGCGTGGGGGGAAATCTTCCACTTATTTTCTGTTGCTTTGCTGAACATGGATAATTTCAACACCAACCCAACATTTTTTTTGTTCCCTTTCTTTTTTTTTTTTTATATCCAAACAGGGACTTATAAATTCCAAAAGACAGACATGAGGAAAGAAGGCTTTGACCCCCACGTGGTAAAAGATGCCTTGTACGTTTTGGATTCACAGCAAGGAAAGTACATCCCATTGGACCACGAGGTGTATCAGAGGATCCAGTCTGGAAAGTTGAAGCTGTAGTACATCTCCCCTGCGGTTCTGGTTATGTGACATGAGTTGTAAGGTCATCCTCAGATGGCTGACTGACCTGACTTCATCAACGGAGCTTCTACTCATGTACCAAAGTATTACAGCTCAAATGCAAACTGGGATATCTAACGTGGCATTTCAGGGAAACTGGGTGTACACCCTTCTGTTAAAAAGGGACATTGGCTTTTTTTTGATTTTTTTTTTTTTTTTTTTTTTTCTAATTTATTTTTTAGTCCATCAGAGGAGAATGAAATTTTAGTAATTCGCACAAAACTTGTTTTATCATGTCATCTCTTGAACACTCCATCGTTTGTCTTGGATGAGACCGGTTCTGCATTTGTTCATATGAGCAGTCACAAATAGAAAACCACATGCATGGTTGCCATTCAGTTAGAGCTTACATGTGACCTAAGCACAGGACTGGGCATGCCATACTGACTCCATCTTCAAAACAAAAAGGGGACCTTAATATGTAGCGCATTTGTATATCCTCTTATCACTTTTAGGGAAGTTCAGCTTTCCCTAAAGCTGGGAACTTGAACATATTAATGGACCAAAAGGAGAACAATTTTAGCCAATAGTTATCATGACTTTATTATGTTCATAGTATGTCAGCTATACTATGTGCTCTGTGCTGTCCTCTGCAGCTAGTGCTAAAACTTTGCTTTCTATGTAACGTCTAGATGAAAGGGATGGCACAGGTAGATCATGAAAACAGTGACAGTAGGTTGATATGCATTAATGGGAAGGGGTGGGTATTGTATGTTTTAAGTACTGTATGCTATGTATTATGCTTACCTCTATTCCTACTTCCCCATTACCGATCATGAATTCCTGCCCGTCCAGCTACTGGCAATAACGCACAGTGTGGGGGAGGCTATAGTGCTGGGTCTGTGGCCTATAGCAGAGAAGTATGTGAGGATGAATGCAATTAGTTCAGGACTTCTGCTGTTGGGATACTGTGTATATATAGTGCTGCTTGGGAGAAAGCTTTGTGCCAACCCTCCCCCAATAACTCCTGTTGGTATACTGACACATCATCGGATTATATGTATATTCTACATAACGTGACAGTTTTAAGGGATAGCTATGGTTTAAAAAAAAAAAAAATACAGATGTACTCTGTACTGGTATACTGTAAGCATGGTTGGGTACCTAAGCATGTTTGGGTATCTTTTTCTGAAGCAACTTTGTGTTAGCGGTTTGTGCAGGGATGGTGCACTGTTTGCGTTCTTCCAGCCATGTTCTCCAGAGGCAGGATGAGGTAGGCAGAGCCAGCATCAGGCTGGCCATAGCTTGACATGAGTTTGACTGACACATTTTAATATCAAATACAAAAAAAAAAAAAAAAAAAACTGGTGCAGGTCTAAATACATTGCTGAAATGGTTGTACCCGCCAAGTTTTGTGGTTCACACACAACTGTCACCCTGCTTAGTCAGCTCTTGGTTCAACTTTACTCCTCTCAACTGTCTGCTGGTCTGAGGTGAAGAGTGCACATGGGGAGCTGCAAACCTGTAAATTGTGGAGTGGTTTGGGTGTATGAAAACAGGATGACAGATTCATAGGCAGGAAAAAAAGGTTACATATTTTTATTTCAACGATGCATTTTTAATTGTTTGCCTGGAGTTCCACTTTAACTGTCTTATGTCTGTTCATACATTGCTGTCAAGTGGTAATTTGTTTTGACCAGGTGACAAAGATCA
This sequence comes from Lithobates septentrionalis, assembly GCA_037952835.1. Lineage (NCBI taxonomy): Eukaryota > Metazoa > Chordata > Amphibia > Anura > Ranidae > Lithobates > Lithobates septentrionalis. The sequence continues at coordinate 139,491 of JBBDGP010000568.1, read as the reverse complement.
GACTGTTACCAATTAACAGTTTCTTCAGAGATTACTGAGTTTTTTTGTGTTTTTTTTTTCTAATATAGAGCACCGTTTGCATCTAAACTGGCTTTGTGTAACTGAAAAGTGATTTTAAAAAAATTTGACTGTCCTTACTATGTTCACTAAAATATTTAGGCTTCATTCACACTGGCGTACCGATCCACAGTTTGCACTCTGATCCATGCATCGGACCCGCATGGGTGTGCACGGAGGTCCCTGCAGCCAGCTGTCAATTTATTGATTTTAACAGGCTACTTGCAGTGCCCTGAAAAAGACCAAGGGCGCAGGGAGATGTCAGCAACTTGTAACTTTTAATATGAAAGAGACAATGGGTAGGTGGGGCCACAAGTGTCAACGGGTTTTTTGGGAATCTGCCCCTTTGTCAATCCTCTCAATTGCCGGGGGCATTACTTTTATAGCGCCAGATGTAGACGCATATGTAGATTTTGTAGCAAATGTAGAAAGGTAGCTATTGACAAACCACAATAATAAAAAATAAAAAAAAAAAACATGAAAACACTCTTATTAGAAAAGAATGCTCAGTACATTAAAAATAAAACCATACAAATATTACCTAAAAATATAATAAAACCAGTGTTTATTCCAAATATTTTTACATAATTACTGTATATGTTGTCAGAGCAGTAAAAGTATTTTGTAGGTACTAATAGATCTCACGACTAATTTATGTAAAACACGTATAAAAAACAAAACAAAAAAAAAACATGTTTACTGACACAGGCTCCTATCAAACTCACAAGCCAAATTCCAAACCAAGACCTTGCGTAGAATAATCTGGGTGTTTTAAATTATGGTGTTAATTATCTCCCCAATAAGTCCTGAGGGAGGCAGCATAGTTATTGTGAAGATCCAAAAAGTCTTCCTTTTTAATATTCAATGAAACCTGCCAAGAAAAGGGAGACTATTAAGAATTGTTTCTAAAATCCAGACATTTAGGCCTTTTGTGGATTTCTGATGTTTAGTTGGAAAATGTCTAGGAACGCTTCCCTCGTTCAAAAAATATTTGGACTTCGTCGGGTTCTAAGGGTCCGGATAGTACATCCTACATACAGTAGATTTCATGGACCTTAACCGTTTTCCGACCAGCCGCAGCAGTTTTACTGCAGCAGAATGGCACGGCTGGGCGAACCGACGTTATCCTACGTCGCTTCGCCTTTTGGCCACTAGGGGCACGGGCCCGGAGCTGATGTGAGTGCCCAGCCGGCACGATGACTGCCAGGCTCTCGCGATTGCTCGTGACAGAGCGAGAAGCGGGATCTGTGTGTGTGTAAACACACAAATCCCGGTTCTTTCAGGGGCGAGGAGACAGATCATGTTATCATACTATGTGTCCTCTCTCTCTCTCCTAGACAGTCCCATCCCCCCACAGTTAGAAACACACATAGGGAACACAGTTAACCCCTTGATCGCCCCCTAGTGTTAACCCCTTCCCTGCTAGTGACATTTATACAGTAATCAGTGCATTTTTATAGCACCGACCGCTGTATAATTGTCAATGGTTTCAAAAATGTGTTAAAAGTGTCCGATGTGTCCGCCATAATGTCGCAGTCCTGATAAAAATCGCAGATCGCCGCCATTACTAGTAAAAAAAATAAATAAATAAATGCCATAAATCCATCCCCTATTTTGTAGACGCTATAACTTTTGCGCAAACCAATCAATATACTCTTATTGCAATTTTTTTTTTAAAGATTATTATAGCAAAAAATAAAAGATCTTGTGTTTATTTTTTTTTATTTTTTTATTTTTTTTTCGTCAAAATTGTCGCTTTTTTTGTTTTATAGCGCAAAAAATAAAAACCACAGAGGCGATCAAATACCACCAAAATAAGGCTCTTATTTGTGGGGGAAAAAAAAGCATGTGAATTTTGTTTGGGTACAGTCACACGACCGCGCAATTGTCAGTTAAAGCGATGCAGTGCCGAATCACAAAAATTGGTCTGGTCATTGAGCAGCCAAATCTTCTGGGGCTGAAGTGGTTAAACAAACCTTAACAGAATCTGTGGAACAACTATAACATTCTGAAATAGTATAAACTTCGGTTTCATGGATAAAGGTTTTTTGCCAATGTATAATAAAGGGGCATGTCAGGCATTTACTTTTTCTACACTGATAGATTCCCTAGAAAACTGGGCCTGATCTCCGCTTTGTGTTTGTTAATTTGCTGGGGGCTATTTTGCCCTTAACATTTGGCGCCCTATGATACACAAGCCTAGGTTTTTTCTGGTAATAGGGGGACTAACTTGTGATCCTGCTTCAAAATTCCCCAATGCTTTTTAACCACCTCAATACAGGGGCACTTTCACCTCCTTCCTGCCCAAGCCATTTTTCAGTTTTCAGCGCTGTTGCACTTTGAATGACAATTGTGCGGTCATGTTACACTGCACCCTAATGAAATTTTTATATTTTTCCCCACAAATAGAGCTTTCTTTTGGTGTTATTTGATCACCTCTGTGGTTTTTATTTATTGCGCTATAAACAAAAGAACAGGGACAATTTTGAAAAAACACAATATTTTTTACTTTTTGCTATAATAAATATCCAATTTTTTTTTTTTTAAACAAATTTTTTCCTCAGTTTAGGCCAATATGTATTCTTCTACATATTTTTGGTAAAAAAAAATTGCGATAAGCGTATATTGATTGGTTTGCGCAAAAGTTATAGCGTCTACAAAATAGGGGATAGATTTATAGCATTTTTATTTATTTTTTACTAGTAATGGCGGCGATCTGCGATTTTTATTGTGACTGCGATATTGCAGCGGACATATCGGACACTTTTGACACATTTTTGGGACCATTCACATTTATACAGCGATCCGTGCTATAAAAATGCATTGATTACTGTGTAAATGTGACTGGCAGGGAAGGGGTTAACACTAGGGGGCGATCGAGGGGTAAAAGGTATGACCTAGGGAGGTGATTCTAACTGTGGGGGGAGGGGACTGACTGGGGGAGGTGACCGATCGGTGTCCCTATGTACAAGGGACACACCATCGGTCTCCTCTCTGACAGGGATGTGGATCTGTGTTTACATGCACAGATCCACGGTCCTGCTCTGTTACCCGGCAATCGCGGGTGCCCAGCGGGCATCGCGGCCGCCGGGCACGCGCACCGGGTCCCGAGCGACGCAGCAGGCACGCGCGCCGCCGGCGCATGTGCGCCCCCTAGTGGCTCGGGAGGGCGATCATGTCATATGACGTCCGCCCAGAACAAGAGAAGCCTCGTCCCGCCGTCATATGACGGTGGGCGGTGGCTTGGTGGTTAAACATGTGTTCATTCCCCTAAACATACTGCGGAATTGTGTGATAACTGTAAAGGTTCTAATACCATTTGTGGTGTAATTTTTAGCTCTGTTACTGTGTGGCTGTAAATGAACTTGAAAGGCCTTATTTACCAATTATTCAGAAAATCCTTTCTCCTTAGCCAGCAGAACTGGCTCCTAGGGAGATTTTGTTAACACTTCACTCCAGTTGGTTTAAAAAAAGTTTTTGGAGATGTTAGTATCCCCCTTGGCTCTAGATCAAGGAAGATTAAAGAAATCTGGTCAACTACGTGTGTGAAAAACCCATCCCCTTTTTGTTGTAGTAATGGAAAAAACAAAAAAGTGGGTACCATCCCAACTAGTTACAAATGTATTGGGACTTCCATAAACCAATTGCCAGGTTTACTTATGATGGCGCAAAATTAGCACACATAGATGTGCTTTTTTAAAAATGATCAAAAAGGAAATAATTATGGATTAAACAGAATTACGTACACTATAAATTGTAATGACGTAAGTTGGTCGGTGCGCCGGTTCCTTGTACAGATGGATCGCTGTGGAGCTGTGCATCCTTCTCAGCTGGCCATCTTTAGCTTTCATCAGGCAGAACATCCAGCGCTGCTGTCCCCACGTTGTGCCTGTGTCTCCATACTGCCAGCTGCTGTTCTTCTGTTTTATGTAAGTGGATACTTTGTCTCTAATCATGAGTTACCAGTTGCTGACATCTCCCTGCACTGTTCGGCTCGGTTTACATTACTGCGACTCGGGATCCGACTTGTGAGACCCCAAGTCGCGTGACTTGAAATCCCATTTTATTCCATGAGAGCTGTCTTTAATTAGCACTACTGAAGTCCCTCTGACTTTGGAAAAGGTTCCTGTACTACTTTAAGGTGACTTCTATCCGACTTGTGCCCATAGACTTCAACGGAAGTTGCCTCCAAGTAGGATCCTCCATCTTATCACGGGAAGATTACACAGGCATTCCCTGAAGTTGTTTCAAACTCGCCTGGCTGTAAGTCACAGCAGTGTGAACCAAGCATTAGTCTTTTTTTCATGTTCCTTGATGAGTTTGGATTCTCCGTGATCCAAGTTTCAATGGATCAGTATGCCCATGTCAATGAGGGCTTACGCCTAGTACATAGGGACTTATTTATTTTTTAGAAGAGTCGCATGTACAGCAAGCTTTTTAAAAGCATTTGCAGGGCATCCAGCCAGCTTTAAGCAGCTTTATTGAAGCCTTTTAAAGCTCAACTGCGGGCTCATAATTCTCAGAGCTTAAAAAAGGAGCATGCATGCCTCCCACGACCAGGGTGCGCCCGCTTTGAAAACGCGTCACGAGCACGCCCGTGAGGTCACCCTGACCAGCGCTGTGGTCCAAAGAGCATTCCATCCCTCTTTTTCAGCTCTCCTCCATCTTGCCGGCCACGATAGCCGTCAGAGCGGCCAGGTCGGCTCCTTTTGTGGACCAGTGCCATGGATGCATCACCAGGCGAACAACCATAAAGATGTGCCTGGCATTGTATTCCTAAAAATGTGAGTTGTACTTATGTGATTCACAAATATATTTTAACAGTCTGCACTCAGAGGCGCCTGTATTCTTTTCTTCTTTTGCATGTGGAGGAGGCAGGAGAGGGGACTGCGTCTGGAAGCCTTCATGGGACCAGTCACACTGCTGGCATGACCTAGCTGGAGCCAGAAATGGCACAAGTGGGCAAAGATTAGCTATAACTGCAAGGGCAGTTTTTTTTGTTTTCCTGTGTTGGGAGTTGGGTATTTCAACAAGCTGCTAGCAGGCTTCAGGACTACTTGAAGCTTGTAGAAATCTTGTTAAAGCATATTGGAGCATTTATTGTTTAAAGTTACGTAGTTATGTTGAAAAAAAACACAAGTCCATTTAGTTCAACCAAACCAAATAAATAAGTAGAAAACCTCCATATACAGTCATATACCTACCTAAAGAGGAAGGCAAAAATAAAAACTCCACTAAAGCGTGATCCAACTTGTTCCAGTGGGGTGAAAAAAATCCTTCCTGATCCCCTTTGTGACAATCCAATCCACCTGGATCAATAATCATAATCTCTGATGTTATTACTTATAAACGTTAGTATCCAGTTATGTGCGGGTTCGATTTCCCAGCTCTCCCATTAGGATTTGTGTTTAACCTCCCATTACTGGATGTAGTTTCCTTTTAGTATGTCAACAAAGCTGCCTTAAACTCGCTGAAAGCTTGCTTTACTCATTGCTCATGTACAAGGTGTTACTGTTTTATATTATTTAAAAAAGGAATTGAAGAATTACAAAGAGATTGTGTCTTAGCATGTTGGTGGCCAAGCAGTAAAAAAGTCAGCAGCACCTGTTCTGCTTTATGGTACTGTACTGTATGACCTTAATGGAAGGAGCAGCCACTAACCATCCAACAGAGGTGTAAATGATGTACTGCACATTAGCTGATCTCCTTTTACAAAGTTAAAAAAGCTCAATTGGTTCATTTGTGTAATTCTGTTTTCTGTTAACCCTTTAAATTAATTTTAATTGTTAAATCAAGTGTTCTTTTTAAACATGACCGCAAGAATTTATACATTCTAATTCATTCATATTGTCCAAATTTTATCTGTCCGAGATTGAAGACTGCAAGTTTTTTATGGAATTTACTTGTCTTGTAAACACTAGAGATAAGTAAAGCACTCCTTTTAAATCTGTCACGTCTTGGGTTATTCACTTTTTTTTCCTTTAAAACGTTTGTTACCGCAAGCTTTCATATTCCGAATATGTGCCTGTTGTACCATGTACTTGTATGAGAAAGTATCCTGTTCTCTTTATATTGCCTCCTTTGTGTGAAATCCCTGGTGTTCCTGCTAGTCCCCTTTGCTTTCTTATTAAAGGGGTTGTAAAGGTAAATTTTTTTTTTTTTTTTTTTTTTTTTTTAAATAACAAACATGTCATACTTACCTTCACTGTGCAGCTCGTTCTGCACAGAGTGGCCCCGAACCTGCTCTTCTGGGGTCCCTCGGCCTCTGTTTCAGCTCCTCCCCGCAAGAACTAACCACCTTAATGCGAGCTCCCTCGCATGGTGGTTAGTTATTGCGGGCGCGCTCCCGTGATACAGCCGGCGGCTATAGCCGCTCACTGTATCACTCGGCCCCGCCGCGCCTCGTCATTGGATGTGATTGACAGCAGCGCGAGCCAATGGCTGCGCTGCTTTCAATCCATCCACTGTAGCCAATCAGCGACCAGGCTGAGCTGAATCAGAGATGACGGGAACGAGCAGCGGAGATTCGAGGTGTCAGGTAAGTAAAACGGGGGGGGGGCTGGGGGCGGCGGTATTGTCAAAAGTTTTTTCACCTTAATGCATTAAGGTGAAAAAATTTTTACCTTTACAACCCCTTTAACTACTTGCCTACTGGGCACCCCCTTCTTTTTTAGCTTTCAGCATTGTCACACTTTGGGTACTTGACCGAGCAATTGAGCTTTCGTTTGGTGGTATATAACCACATTGGTCTTTTTACATTTAAAAAAAAAAAAAGTAAGTAACATTTTGTAAATATGTAATTTTTCTACATCACTGATGTGTGCTGATGAGGCTGCGCTGAAGGGCACTGATGAGCAGGCACTGAAAGGCAACACTGACTGGCATCACTGCTGGACGTTGTGGTTAATGTGAGGAAAGGAAGTGCAGATAACCTTCATTTCCTTGTTTACATGTGATCAGCTGTGATTGGACGCAGCTGATCACAGGGGTAAAGAGCCTCGACATTGGCTCTTTACTGAGATTGCTGATGCATGGCGAGAGTGGGATGACGTCGTTCCAGAACGAGAGAGCCCCCACCGGACAATACAGCAGGCGGGGGTAGTTAAAAACTGACCACACTAGGCAGGAGAACACACCGTAGTCAGTTCTATAACTATGCTGGGAACTCGGCCTGCTTTCCAATGATCAGTCCAGACACCCCCCCCCGCACATCCATTCTCTGGGGAGCTCAGTGTGTTGCTGCTTCTTCTCCTTTTTCCCTCAGCTCTTATGCAGCTAAGAACAGAGAAAAAAGGTATTTGTTTTTTTTGTGTGTGTGCGTATATATATATGTATGGAAATGTTTTTGCCTTTTATTTCCATTTTAAACTGAATGGGTTGTTTTACAAGGTGATCGCTCTACATACTGTAGTGGTGCCCCCGTGGGGTCACTGCGTGTTTCAGCATCCACACATTTCACCCTCTGGCTCCACATCCAAATCCTGGCATATCTCTCCCAGAGCTTCACACTGTGCTTCTCACTCACTGGCCCCCGCATGGATTCCTCCTGAATGACTTGCCTGGCAGTGCTCCCAACTGTCCTCTTTCCTGTTCCAGGACACCTCTCAATGACCGTGTAGAGAGGCTCCTGAGCTCCAGGCCTGACCACCCCCCCCACACCCCTCAGCAGGCTAACCATGGGTATATATAGAAGGCCTGCCCCCTGCCAATCCTAGTCGGGGATTGGTCAGGGCTCCCACATACACCCCATGTCACTCCAGCTCTTTGATTTGATATGGGATTTGTACTGCGCCGAATGCGCACAAAGACCCTAAAATCAAGAGAGATTTCCAAAAGAACGTTAAAAGGAGCCTAGGGTGCCCGATATGAAATGGGTAGAGTAAAAACAGTGAAAAACCAGGGGGGGGGGGGGGGACTAACCCTCCAGATGGGGGAGGAAAAAGAGCATACAAAATCCCATGTTTTTGTACGATTTCTATTCTTCTTCAGATTATCCGTAGGCTATGTAAACAAGGCATGCCATTCTGACAGGAGGGAAGGCATGAATCCTGTGGACTAGGGACTAGGATCCAGGTCTCCCCCTAGTAAAAGCACCTGCCACTGTACATATAAGCATTGGTTAGGCATGCAGTTAACCCTTTGATCGCACCTGATGTTAACCCTTTCCCAGCCAGTGCCATTATACAGTGACAGTGTATATTTTTTTTGCACTGATCACTGTATTAGTGTCACTGGTCTCCAAGAAGTGTCAGAGTGTCTACCACGATAATGCTGTCCCGCTATAAGATGCTGATCGCTGACATTACTAGTAAAAAAATAAAAATATCTCAGTTTGTAGACGCTCTAACTTTTGCGCAAACCAATCATCATAGGCTTATTGAGATTTTTGTTTTACCAAAAATATATAACAGAATACATATTGCCTTAAATTTCTAAAGAAATTTGATTTTTTTTTCAATTTTTTTATTGAATAGATTTTAGATTAGAAAGTAAAAAATATCATTTTTGTTTTTCAAAATTGTTGGTCTTTTTTTTTTTATAGCGCAAAAATTAAAAACTCAGAGGTGATCAAATACCACCAAAAGAATGCTCCATTTGTGGGGAAAAAAACCCTAATTTTATTTGGCTCCAGCTTCGCATGACCACGCATTTGTCAATTAAAGTAACAGTGCCGTATTGCAAAAAAATAGCCAGGAAATGAAGAGGGTAAATCTTTTGGAGGTCAAGTGGTTAAACAATGGCATTAGTCTGCGGATTCCAATGGGCAACAAATAAACCTGAGTGGCTAAATACCAACATAAAAAAGCTTATTTAATAAGAAAAAACTGGCCTTTAAAAAAAAAAAAATAAGGCGGAAGGGTCACCATCTGCATTCTGAAACTACAAAGAATGCAATAAAAAATGCAAGAGTGTGATCTGGGCCGCTAAAATATATTAGGAAGGGAAGTAAAAAAACAAAAAAAAAATTCCAATATATTAATAGTAAAAAAGGCGATCCAACACATGGGTCCCATAAAAGATGATCAGGGGAAGTTAGTCACAAGTGACAGGCAGAAAGCAACTTTATTGAATCCATTCTTCTCCTCAGTTTATAGGAATGAAGAGGACGGGAATAATAACCAAGACCGTAATGTTAAAGGAGACGTACAGCCAAAGCTTGTTTGGTTTATTTCTCCTGTGGATCACATGAGTGCAGTTCGTTCTGCACTCCTGTGACCCTTTTTCAGCAGATAGCGGGCTGACGTCACAGAGCCGATCCCATCGCAACAGTGAAGTTGGGATCCGCCCACATGCCTGGACATGCACCCAGCTCAGCCTCTCAATGAGCCACTGAGAGCCTGAGCCAGCCTCTCCCACCCCCTTCACAGCCCAGCACTCCAGTGATTGGGGGGGGGGGTAAAGAGCAGAGAGCCGTGACTGACAGAAGCTCACTGCTCACGGAGCTATGAGAACCGAGCGATCGACTGTTCGAGCCTGTGGGGACAGATTCAGCATTCACCTAGGTGAGTGTAATTCTGAAAAAAGACAAACCCCATACTTCTCGTTTAATAGCAGTAATTAAAATGTACCCTTATGGGTGAGAGATTAGTGTTGAAAAAATGACTAGAAAAACTGGTAAACAAATCACCAGGACCCAGATGGCTTATACCCCAGAGTTCTCAAAGAATTTAGCCATGTTATAGCCAGACCATTGTTCTGGCTATACTGATTGATGGCTTACTGATCAGAATAGTACCAGCTCATTGGTGAAAAGCAAACATGGTGTCAATATTTTAAAAAAATATAAATAAAAAGGCGGAGATATATACAGTATCTCACAAAAGTGAGTACACCCTTCACATTTTTGTAAATATTTTATTATGTCTTTTCATGTGACAATACAGAAGAAATTACACTTTCATACAATGTGAAGTAGTGAGTGTACAGCTTGTATAACAGTGTAAATTTGCTGTCCCCTCAAAATAACTCAACACACAGCCATTAATGTCTAAACTGCTGGCAACAAAAGTGAATACACCCCTAAGTGAAAATGTCCAAATTGGGCCCAAAATGTCAATATTTTGTGTGGCCACCATTATTTTCCAGGACTGCCTTAACCCTCTTGGGCATGGAGTTCACCAGAGCTTCACAGGTTGCCACTGGATTCCTCTCACTCCTCCATGACGACATCACGGACCTGGTGGATGTTAGAGACCTTGTGCTCCTCCACCTTCCGTTTTGAGGATGCCCCACAGATGCTCAATAGGGTTTAAGTCTGAAGACATGCTTGGCCAGTCCATCACCTTTACCCTTAGCTTCTTTAGCAAGGCAGTGGTCGTCTTGGAGGTGTGTTTGGGGTCGTTATGTTGGAATGCTGCCCTGTGGCCCAGTCTCCAAAGGGAGGGGGATCATGCTCTGCTTCATTATGTGACAGAACATGTTGGCATGCATGGTTCCCTCAATGAACTGTAGCTCCCCAGTGCCGGTAGCTCCCCAGTGCTGGTAGCACTCAGGCAGCCCCAGACCATGACACTCCCACCACCATGCTTGACTGTAGGCAAGACACACTTGTCCTTACCTGGTTGCCACTGCATACACACACACTTGACACCATCTGAACCAAATAAGTTTATCTTGGTCTCATCAGACCACAGAACATGGTTCCAGTAATCCATGTCCTTAGTCTGTTTGTCTTCAGCAAACTGAGGGCTTTCTTGTGCATCAACAGGCTTCCTTCTGGGTCGACAGCCATGCAGGCCAATTTGATGCAGCTCATTCTAAGCACTGACATGCTGACCCCCCACCCCTTCAACCTCTGCAGCAATGCTGGCAGCACTCAAACGTCAATTTCCCAAAGACAACCACCGGATAAGACGCTGAGCACATGCACTCAACTTCTTTGGCCAACCATGGCGAGGCCTGTTCTGAGTGGAACCTGTCCTTTTAAACCGCTGTATGGTCTTGGCCACCATGCTGCAGCTCATTTTCAGGGTCTTGGCAATCTTCTTATAGCCTAGGCCATCTTTATGTAGAGCAACAATTCTTTTTTTTCAGATCATCAGAGTTCTTTGCCATGAGGTGCCATGTTGAACTTCCAGTAACCAGTATGAGAGAGTGAGAACGATGACACCAAATTTAACACACCTGCTCTTCAGTCACACCTGAGACCTTGTAACACTAACGAGTCACATAACACTGGGGGGGGGGGGTGGCTAATTGGGCCCAATTTGGGCATTTTTACTTAGGGGTATACTCACTTTTGTTGCCAGCAGTTTAGACATTAATGGCTGTGTGTTGAGTTATTTTGAGGGGATGGCAAATTTACACTCTTATACAGGCTGTACACTCACTACTTTACATTGTAGCAAAGTGTCATTTCTTCAGTGTTGTCAGATAAAAAGATAGAATAAATTATTTACAAAAATGTAAGGGGTGTACTCACTTTTGTGAGATACTGTACCTGGTAACTACAGACCAGTCAACTTAACATCAATAGTATGTAAACTATTGAATATGGTCCAATTGGACTATTCCTTCCAAGAATTTGATGTTAGTATGATTAACCACTTCAGCTCCAGAAGCTTTTACCTCCTTCCTGACCAGGCCATTTTTTTGCGATTATGGCACTGCGTTGCTTTAACTATTGTGCGGTCATGCAACACTGTACGCAAATAAAATTTATGTCCTGTTTTTCCCCCAGAAATAGAGCTTTCTTTTGGTGGTATATGATCACCTCTGCGGTTTTTCTTTTTTGCTATATAAACAAAAAAGGACTGACACTTTTGAATAAAAAAAAATGCAAGTTAGACTTACCGCTAACTTGTTTTCCAATAGGCTTTCAGGACAGCACACTAGAGAGATCATGGCTCCTCCTCCCACAGGAAACACCTCATCAATTAAGTCTTTAATTGGAGTCATCCACGTTGCCTCGTCAGTTGTTTGTAGAGAAATCCAGCCCCAGCTGCAACACATAAGTGACAGTTATATCATAGTATTACAGCATCAGCATAAAAAAAAGGGCGGGTTACAGCTGTCCTGAAAGCCTATTGGAAAACAAGTTACCGGTAAGTCTAACTTGCATTTTTCCAAAACGTCTTTCAGGACAGCACCCGAGAGGATAATCGAGACTTACTCCATTTAGGGTGGGACAACAGCCTGTAAGACTTTTCTTCCAAAAGCCTGGTCCCCAGCCGTCATGAGATCTAACCTATAATGACGGGCAAAGGTTGTCAGACTTGTCTAAGTAGCTGCCTTACAGATTTGTTCGGGGGTGGCGCCAGCTTTTTCTGCCCAACTCACCGCCGAAGCTCTTGTAGAATGAGCCCGGACATTCACTGGACTCTCTGGACCTGTAAGGGAATAGGCTTCTGAGATAGCCATTCTCAACCATCTGGCAATGGTTCCTCTAGAAGCTTGTCTTCCTTTTTTTATTACCGGAAAATAAAACAAAAAGAGCATCTGAACATCTAAAGTCTTTAGTGTTTTCCAAGTAACTCAAGACTGCTCTTTTAACATCCAGGGTATGGAATTCTTCTTCCTTCTTATCCGATGGATTAGAACAAAAGGTAGGAAGTATTATCTCCTGAGTTCGATTCTGGACCGAAGCGACCTTCGGCAAAAAATTAGGATCCGTGTTCAGAAGAATTCGGTCTGAAAAAATGGAAAAGAAAGGCTCCCTGATTGATAAGGCTTGCAGCTCACTGACTCTTCGAGCTGTTGTAACAGCCACTAAAATAAAACGTTTTCAAAGCAACTAATTTCAGGGAGGCTAAATTAATGGGTTCAAAAGGAGGTTCCTTGGTCAGGGCCTGTAGAATCACCGATAAGTCCCATGCTGGACAGCTTTTGATCACCACTGGTCTAGACCAGGTGAGAGCTTTGAAGAATCTAATTACTAAGGGTTCTGATGAAATGGATTTTTCCAGAAATACCCCCAGTGCAGCAACTTAAACCTTGAGGGTGCTGACCGCTAGGCCCTTGTCCGCTCCTTCTTGCAGGAACTCAAGAACAGAGGAGGTTTGTTTTGGTGATCTGCCAGATGCTGTGCACCAGGAGTTGAAGACTTTGGAATATATTGCTCTTGGAACCTTCTTTCTGCTGGATAGGAGGGTAGCCACCAATCTATCCGAGAAACCTTTTCTCTTCAAGAGCTGTTCCTCAGTAGCCAGGCCGTGAGTTTTAGCTTTGCTACTTCCTGGTGAAGCATAGGACCTTGTAACAGAAGGGCTTTCCTTAACGGAAGGTGCCAATACGGTTTTAGTTGCATCTTAAGAAGAGATGAAAACCAAGGCCTTTTGGGCCAGAAGGGAGTGATGAGGATCACTGTTGTATCCTCCTTCCTGATTTTTTCTATGACCCGAGGGATAAGCTGAAATGGGGGGAATGCGTAACAGAGGTGAAATTTCCAATTGTGCGCCAGAGCATCCACTCCCAGTGATGCCTCGTTTCTGTTCAGGGAGAAGAAACGAGACACTTGCGAGTTTTCCTGGGTCGCAAAGAGATCCACTCTTAGGCGCCCCCATTTCTGCACTATCAAATGGAAGACTTCTGGATTCAATTGCCATTCCGCTTCTAATACCTGGTTCCTGCTTAGGAAGTCCGCTACTCTGTTTAGGGTCCCTTTTTAAATGGACCGCGGATAAGGATAGAGTATGGAGCTCTGCCCAACTTAGAATGCCTCTTGCTAGGATTTGCAGAACTTTGCTTCTGGTTCCCCGCTGTCTGTTTATGTAGGCCACCGCCGTGGCGTTGTCTGACAGGATCTGAGTATGCTGTCCCTGGACTTCTTTTGCAAAGGTCAGTAAGGCTATCTCTATACCTTTTTAGTTCCCTCCAATTTGAGGACCTCAGTGCATCTTTTGTGGACTACGAGCCCTGGGCCCACCGACCGTTCATATGAGCCCCCCAACCCCAGGAACTGGCATCGGTTGTTAACCTCACCTGTGTTGGGAAGGACCATAACGGACCCACTGAATATCTTGTCTGGTTCTTCCACCACCAAAGACTCCTTTTCACCGATGTAGGGATCTTCACTAGTGAATCTAGTGAATCCTGCTGGTGATTCCAGGTTTTTAACAGGAAATTTTGCAGAGGTCTGAAATGGAGCTTTGCCCACTGGATGGCCGGTATGGAAGAGGTCAGGGTTCCCAATGCTGACATGACCTTCCTGATGGACAGAAATTGATTGGACTGTAGCAGTGACACCACTTGTATCAACTTTTTCTGTTTTTCCTCTGGAAGAAAAATTTTTTGTTCCAAAGAGTTGATACGGAAACTCAGGAATAACACTTCCTGTGAGGGGATCAGATTTGATTTTTGGAGGTTTAAAATCCACCCTATGGACTCTAGGTGAACACGGGCTCTGAGCAAGTTTTCTTGAAGACCTTCTCTGGTCTGAGCAAAAAACAGCAGATCGTCCAGATAAGGAATAACTGAGATCTCTTCTAGACGCAGAGGCGCCAGTGCTTCGGCCATTATTTTTGTGAACACTCTTGGGGATGATGACAGACCAAACAGGAGTGCTCTGAATTGCAGATGTACCACCTTCTTCCCTTCTTTCAGTGCTAACCTCAGATATTTCTGTGACCTGGCGGCAATAGGAATGTGGAGGTAGGCATCTTGTAAATCTATTGATGCCATGTAGCACCCTTGATACAGGAGGTTTCTTACTGAAAAAATGGAATCCATCCGAAACCTTCTGTACTCTACTGATTTGTTCAGCATTTTGAGATTCAGGATAAGATGGAACTTTCCTGAAGGTTTCTGAATGAGGAAAACATGTGAGTAGAAACCCTGGAAGAACTCCCCTGTTGGGACCGGAACAATGACTTTCTGAGTTTTCAGTTCCTGAATTAGGGACTTCATGGCGAAAGCCCTGACCGCATCCCTTGGGACGTTTGTCACCAAGAATCTTTTTGGAGGTTCTTCCGTGAATTCTATCGCATACGCCTGGGAGAGCATATTTACAATGTACTGATTTGAAGAAATGGCTCTACACTGAGGAAGAAACTCCTGGAGTCTTCCCCCGACCTTGAGGGAGTCATTGCAGTTTTCCGGAGGTCGCAGGAGGATTGAAGAGCACTCCACTCCTACCTTTTGGGCTTCTGAGAAGACCAAGACTTCTTCTTGCCCTGCGTTTTTCCTTCCTGCTGTCTTTTTTTGGGGCCGAAAAAAACGCTTACGGGTTTGCACCTGTTTCTTCTTGACCGGAAACTACTTCTTCTTATCTGCCGTACGGTCAAGAATGGACTCTAGCTCCGAACCAAATAGCAGATCACCTGCAAAAGGAATACCACACAGTCTATTTTTAGATGCAGCATCCCCTGGCCAAGTCTTCGGCCATAAGGCCCTTCTGGCAGAATTAGTTAAAGCTGCTGACCTGGCTGACATGTGGATAGATTCCGCAGACGCATCCACAATATATGATATTGCTGCAGACAGAGTTGTAAACGAGTCTAGAATCTCCTGTTTTGAGGAATCTGCTGTTACATGGGCCTTCAACTGGTTAACCCAGTGATCCAAGTTCCTTGCAACACAGGTTGTTGCCATTGCCGGTTTTAGATTGTTCATCACTGATTGCCAGGTTCTTTTAAGAAGCAGGTCCATCCTTTTATCCATGGGCTCCTTCAGAGTGCCCATATCCTCAAAGGCGAAGTCCGTAGACTTAGAGACCTGAGAAAAGGCAGAGTCCAATTTTGGAACCTTGTTCCATATAGAATCCGGATTTTCCTCAAATGGAAATCTTTTCTTGTGAGCCCTGAAAAAGAAATGCTTTTTCTCAGGTTCCAGCCACTCTTTTTTTAATCATATCAGTGATAACTGAATGGACTGGAAAAGAACGGCCTTTTGAATCTCCTAAACCAGTATACATACGGTCATGCAGGGAGAGTTCCTTCCTTTCCTCTTCTATCCCCAAAGTGACATGGATTACTTTCAGGAGTCCTCCCACCTCTTCTAGCGACATTTTGTACTTAGAAGTGGCATCTGTTTCATTTTCCTCCTCAGAATCTGTTTCATCTGGAGCGAGGGAAACGGACCCTTGGGATGGGAAGTGTCCTGGGATATCGGACCCCCCAAAATTATTTGAGAGCCGCCTTGGGGTTCTGAAGATGGCTGCGGAACCAAAGGGTCCCTTGAGGGACCTGGTTCCTCTTAGGTTTGACCTAAAAGCTTGAAAGGTGGCCCGGAGCTCATCCTTTATTGTTGTAACTAAATCGCCACATACGGATGGAGTCTCCTCTCTGACTATAATTGTAATGCACTCTGCACAAAGCATTTTGGTCCAAACCTCGCTTAATTTCTCTTTGCAGACAGGGCACCTTTTTCTTGACTGGTTGGGCAGAACCTTTGGCCTGGATAAACAGAAAAGAGACAAGGAACCACGCTTAAAAGGTGACCCTGCCCTCTCCCTCTGCGCCCGGAAATGACGCGCGCGCCGACCCGGAAGTGCTGCCTCTTCCCATAGACGTGGCTGAGGCGCTCCTCTGCCACCAGAAACATGGCGGCCGCCACCGCTTGTTCCGTCAATGCAGCCCGCAGGGAACAGAGGACGACCGCCTGTCTGGCAAAAAAACATGGAAACAGCACTCCCAGGCATACAGGCTCTCCCCGAGCACGGAAGAGGGAGAGGGAGCCCATGGGACTGTCCATCTGGGAGGCAAGTGGGAGGCTCACTCTCCTAGCACAAAAAGACCTAACAGGTGAGAACCTGTGTCTCCCAAGAAAGCCCTGAGAGATCATGGCTCCCGCCAGAGGTGTTCCTCCAGCTGGAGGAAACGCAAACAACTGACGAGGCAACATGGAGGAGTCCAATTAAAGACTTAATTGATGATGTGTTTCCTGTGGGAGGAGGAGCCATGATCTCTCGGGTGCTGTCCTGAAAGACGTTTTGGAAAAACAATATTTTTTACTTTCATCTATATTCATATTACATAATTTAATTAAAAAAAATGTAAAAATCAAATTTCTTCATCAATTTAGGCCAATTTGAATTCTGCTACATATTTTTGGTAAAAAAAAAAAAAAAAAAATCCCAAAAAGCGTATATTGATTGGTTTGTGCAAAAGTTACAGGATCTACAGACTATGGGATAGCTTTATGGACTTTTTATTTGTTTTTTGTTTTTACTAGTAATGGCAGCGATCAGCGATTTTTAGCGGGATTGCAACATTGCGGCGGACAAATGTGATACTAAGTGACACCAATACAGTGAGCCGTGCTAAAAAAAAAAAAAAGCACTGTCACTGTATAAATGACACTGGCAGGGAAGCGGTTAACATCGGGGGCAATCAAAGGGTTAACTCTGTTCCCTAGGTATGCTTTCTTACTGTGTGGAGGATGGCCTGAGGAAGAGAGACATCTTTGTTCCTGATTAGCAGGAATCGCAGATCTCTCTCCCTTGTTTACATAGGCAGACTGCTGTTCTGTCTCTCCTACGAATGATCAGCGGGTCCCGAGCGGCCATTGTGGCCGCCGTACCCGCTGATTGGCTCCCACTGTGTCCAATTATGGTGCGGAATCATGTACAGGTATGTGATTTTGTGCTTAAGGGCTGCCCTGCCACAGTAAATGTACGCGGGGTAGTCCTTAAGTGGTTAATGGCAACCAACTTGGATTTATGAAAGACCATTCTTGCCAGACCAACCTTTTAACATTCTATGAGGAGGTGAGCTGTAACTTAGGATAGAGGAAGGCCTGTGGGCAGATTTGTACCTAGATTTCGACACAGTACCGCAAACAATTAATTTACAAATTAATGTTGTTTGGCGTTGATGATTTGGTATGTACATGGATAGAAAACTGGTGGCGGGAATGCATCCAGAGGGTGGCCATCTAAATACATATTCTCTAAATAGTCTGGATCGATTATGAAAATAGTTGTCAATGATTTTCATAATCTATTAGTTGGTCAGCCGATTAGTTGGCCTGCATACAGAATGCATTATTTGTTTACATATCAGAAAATACAGTGCAACACATACAGCTCAGTACACCGTCCATCCATGTCAGGAGATTTCTGAGAATATGTGAATATGTGAATGTGTGAAGAGCAATGCCTCGTGGGACATGTAGTCCTGGGAAAGAGAAGGAAGTGACTGATTCTAAAGGCAGAAGTTTTATTCCCATTGCTACGGGGCACTCTATATACTATACTTTAAGGGCTCTGTGCAGGGAAGATCAGCATCTGGACCCAGAGAAGCTGGAGGCTGATGGACTGTAGGTAATATAAGACATTACTAATAAATTACATTTAATGTACATTTTTACTAGTGTAGTGCATTATATTTAAAATGATTATACCCATGCAAAAAAAAAAAACCTCAACCTTTAGTACTACTTTAATATAAAAGATGCATATCCCCCTCCACCCTTCATATAGCTTCATGTCTGACTCCCAGTTAAATACCCTGTGTATCTGACTTCTGGTTATATTATTTATTATTACTTTCTGCTATTTTTGTACAATAAAGGACTGTTTTATTTTTTTTAACCCCATCATGACAGGTGATACAAAAAGCATGCTGCTACTAAATGTCTTATGCTGCCCAGATGTATCGGTTTTGGGCGAGAATATTTGTATGAAAATTCTTTGTACATTTGATGAATGGACAAATGATGTTTAAAAATTTCACTTGCTTGCCTTCTAAAGCTGTGTACACACGATCTGATTTTCCGAAGGGAAATGCGTGATGACAGGCTGTTGGCAGAAAATCTGACCGTGTGTACGCTCCATCGGACAATTCTTGTCGGATTTTCTGCTGAAAAATGTTGGATGGCAGGTTTTACGATTTTCCGCAGACAAATGTCTGGATTTTCTGAGCGTGTGTACACAAGTCCAAAGTACAAACACGTATGCTCGGAACCAAGGACGAGCTAGAAGCAGTCGGTCTTGTAAACTATCACTCGTAATGGAGAATTAACATTCCTGACGTGGCAAATTATGAAATCCAGGAATGCAGCGCACATTTCTCTTCTCCTTTAATGGGATAATAATGAAGCTGCTTTGCTGGTGATACTGATGGAGTTATTACAAACAAATTTTCAAAGGCTTTTTTTTCTAGTGATATCAAGAATAATATTATGCTTTCTTTTTTTTTTTGGGGGGGGGGGGGGGGGGGGGTTTCAAGTTACCACATCACCATTATCCTGTAGTTTAAGATCAAAGATACAACTATGTTGGTGTCCCTTGTTAATTTTTCATTGTATTGTTTTTAAATGTAACTGCCTACTCCCAAACTGTCATTTGAAGTAAAACACATAGCCAAGTATTATTCTCCACAATTTTTTTTATTGTGCATTAAAAAAAGAAAACAAATACAATTAGACATGCTATCTGCCAATATAACTTGACCAAAAAGTGCATTCTATGCATCCAAAAATATAGAAAATATATCAAATCAAATCATTATTCAGCCAAAAAATAAAATAAAAGCCTCATGCATGTGTTCTGCTTCCTAATATAGGGGGTCAACAATGCCAAGAGTTTGGGAAAGCAGGGGTCCGTCATCCTGAGATAATTCTGAAAATCATCCGGATAATTCTCCTGGAGCTCCCGCAGCAAAGGCATATAACCTAATTGATCACGATTATTAAAGCAACCAATTTTTGGTCCAAGAAATCCTTCTCCTCCTTTTCCTGGACTGGACTTGGGTCAAAGCAATAACTCCAAGGCCAATAATAAATAACACATTATCTCCGATTCTGCAACATGTCTACTGGACGAACGGCCGTTCAGAAACAAACTGAAAAGCAGAAAATGAAAATCAGGAAATGAAAAGCGCGAATCAACACTCACCAAACTTCTACTAACACGAAATGAGCAGAAGGAGCCCAAAGGGTGGCGCTAAAGAGCTGAAAAACCACATAGTACGTCGATATGTTCATGTTTGTTGGCTGACAATTCCTTGCCGTTTGTATGCAAGACAAAATCCAGGCACACGCCTTTGGACAAATGTCTGAGGTTTTGTCTGCGGAAAATCCGATCATGTGTACGAGACTTTAGAGTGGATTAGGTATTTTGTTACCTAACCATACAGCTGGTTACTTCTATTTACCACTGCATTCAGATATTCAAGAATAAAATGCCGTTTTTATTTTTTATAAACTTTAGGCTCCGTTTCCACTTGTGCAACTTGGGACTGCAAAGCCACATGACAAGTCGTATCCCATGAGCGCCAATAAGTACCGTTCATATCTGTGTGACTTCAAAGTCGTCCCTGCACTACTTTGGTCTGACTTTAATGCGACTTGAAGGTCCATGGACCTCAAGAATACACAGGCATTGCTTTAAGGCGCAATCAAAATCGCATGACTTTTAGGTCGTAATAGTGGAAACCTAGGCTTACATATTAACTTAGTGCCGGTTCACACAGGGCCGACTTGTCAGGCGACCTAGCCGCCTGACAAGTCGCCTCCCGTTCTGTACAATGGAACCATTCTAATAGGAGTGACGCAAGTCGCTCCGACTTAGAAAAAGGTTCCTGTACTACTTTGGGGGCGACTTGAGGCGACTTGCATAGACTTCTATACAGAAGTCGTTTTGCAAGTCGCCGTGGAAGTCGTGTGCAGGTCGCCTCGGTGAGGCGACCTGCAAGTCGTGCCGCCCCTGTGTGAACCGGGGCTAAATTATACGCCAACTTTTTTTATTTTGTTTTTATTTGATTAATCAAAAAAAAAATAACCGGCTAACTAATCAATTATGAGAATAATCGTTAGTTGCAGCCCTAGTTGTGAGCGGGGTGTGCCAGGGCTCTGGGACTAATTCTGTTTGACATGTTCATAAATGATATAAAAAGGTTGGAATAAGCTAAGCAGGGCAATATCTCCACAGCACGATATAGAGGTTGAAATTAATAGCTCAGTCTCAGTGTTTGCTGATGATACAAAACGAAGTAGGACAATAACTCCACAGCACGATATAGCAACTTTATAAGAAGACCTTAGTAAAATATAGGGGTGGGCAGATAAATGGCAGATGAGGTTTAAGATTGAAAAATGTCAAGTAATGCACTTGGGAGAAATATGAATGTAAGTTAAACACTAGGGGGAGAAACTCCTTGGGAAATCGAGGATGAAAAGGATCTGGGGGTCTTTGTAGATGACAGGCTCTGCAATAGCATGCGATGCCAAGCTGCAGAAAACAAGGCCAGCAGAGGTGCATTAAAAATGGTATTTACTCAAGTGATAAAACAATAATTCTACCACTGTACAAAACTCTGGTTCAGCCACATCTTGAGTATGCCGTCCAGTTCTGCTCACCAGTCCTCAGGAAGGATGTGCTGGAACTAGAGAGAGTCCAGAGATGGACAACTAAGCTAATAAAGGGACTGGAGGACCTCAGTTATGAAGAACAACTACAAACCTTAAACTTATTTCCCCTGGAGATGACACTTAAGAGGGGATAGAAAAGTGATATACAAATCTTTGAATGGTGACTCTAGCATTGGGAGGGAACTATTTAACTACTTCAATACCGGGCACTTTCGCCCCTTCCTGCCCAGGACAATTTTCAGCTTTTATCGCTGTCGCACTTTGAATGACAATTGCGCGGTCATACAACACTGTACCAAACTAAATTTTTATCATTTTCTTCCCACAAATAGAGCTTTCTTTTGGTGGTATTTGATCACCACTGGGGTTTTTATTTTTTGCTAAACAAACTAAAAAAATACCAATATTTTTGAAAAAAATAAGTTTTTCTTCATTTCTGTTATTAAATTTTGTTTTCTCCTTCACTGACAGGCACTGATAAGGTGGCACTGATATGCAGCACTGATGAGCACCAATAGGTGGCACTGATATGTAGCACTAATGGGCAGTACTGATGATGATGTACTGACAGGTGTTACTGCTGGGTACTAATTGGCACTGATATGGGCACTGACATCCTTTTTTTTATTGGGGTACTGACTGGCAGCTGATGGGCACTTATTTGTAGCTGTAGTGGGACATCTGATGGGGCTGTGCTGATTATCAGCACAGACCCCGCCCTCTGACAGGAAGAGCTTCCGATCGGCTCTCCCTGTCAGTGCAAACCGAGGAATTCCATTTACTGGCACTTCCTGGTTCACGCAATGATCAGCTGTGACTGGTCACAGCTGATCACGTGGTAAGGAGCCTCCGTCAGAGGCTCCATACCACGATCGGAGATGCAGTGTGTCAGACTGACACACAACACCTTCGATTGCCACACTGCACGCCCCCGCAGGCAGGCACCGGCATGTTATCTTGCTGGATGTCAAATGGCGCCCAGTCAGGATTACAGAACCACCGCCCAGCCGTCATTCTGCTATAGGCTGGACGGGAAGTGGTTAAAGTGATTGTGAAGTCTTGGGGGTTTTTTTTAGGCATAAATAATAATAATCTACTTACCTGCTCTGTGTAGTGGTTTTGCACAGAGCAGCCCAGATCCTTCTCTTCTCGGGTCCTTCTTTGGCTCTCCTGGCCCCTCCCTCCTGTCGTGTGCCCCCACAACAAGCAGCTTGCTATGGGGGCACCCGAGCCAAGCCACAGCTCTGTGTGTTCATTCAGACACAGAGCCATGGTCCACCCCCGCTCCATTCCTCATTGGCTGACTGACCTTGACAGCAGTGGGCGCCAATGGCGCCACTGCTGTCTCAGCCAATGAGGAGGGCAGTCGCAGACAGCCGAGACAATCCTGCAACATTGCTGGATATAGAGGGACCTCAGGTAAGTATTTGGGGGGGGGGTTGAAGTAGACTTTAGAATGCATTAAGATAAAAAAAAACCTTCTTCACTTTAATCAAATGTCTTTAAAAAGACAAGTGGACACACAATGAATTTGGAGGAGAAGCTGTTCAATATTGAGGAGTGTAGACAACTAAATAAAATAAAAAATCTTAGCTGTGTTTCACAACAAACGTGCACACACACTCGGGTTGAACAGGGTGGACCAGTGTCTTTATTCAACTTTACCAACTATGTAATTAGGTTTACATACCAAAGGATTTGTATTGCTGTCCGTCCAGATTTGAGATTTGCACAGCTCTGCCATACAGCTCATGCCACCAGTGGCGGCTCATGCCACCAGTGGGCGCATACCGCGAGATTGCATACGTGGCGCTGCATTTGCGGGCGTTTAGCTCGCCTTGTGGCGTTTTCTGAAGCGCCGAGTAGCTTCCGCCCGGCCATAGTAATACATACTACAGGCGCCGGGCGGAAGCTACTCGGCACTTCAGATTTAATTGACATCTGCCCTGAGTCAGATGTCACTTCCTGCTTCTCTCTCTCATTGCGCCCGAGAGAGGAAACAGGAAGAATGCTGGCGCCAGTGTGAGGAGGAGGACACCGCGGGAGACCCAAGGTAAGTACCGCTGTGTGGAGAATGGGGGGACAGAGGCTGTATTAGGGGGGACAGGCAGCATTTTGGGGGGGATAGAGGCTGCATTTTGGGGGGGGGACAGAGGCTGCATTTTTGGGGGGGACAGAGGCTGTGTTTTTTTGGTGGGGACAGAGGCTGTATTTGGGGGGGGCAGAGGCTGCATTTTAGGGGGGGGGGCAGAGGCAGCATTTTAGGGGGGGCAGAGGCTGCATTTTGGGGGGGGGCAGTGGCTGCATTTTGGGAGGGGGGACAGAGGCTGCATTTTGGGGGGGGCAGGCTGCATTTGGGGGGAACAAAGGCTGCATTTTGGGGGGACAGAGGCTGCATTTTGGGGGGGCAGAGGCTGCATTTGGGGGGGGGACAGAGGCTGCATTTGGGGGGGGGACAGAGGCTGCATTTGGGGGGGCAGAGGCTGCTTTTAATGGGACACGGGCATGCTGCATTTGGGGGGGACAGAGGCTGCATTTGGGGGGGATAGAGGCTGCATTTTGGGGGGGGGGGGCAGAGGCTGTGTTTGGGGGGGACAGAGGCTGTATTTGGGGGGGGGACAGAGGCTGCATTTTGGTGGGGGGACAGAGGCTGCATTTGGGGGGGGCAGAGGCTGCATTTTGGGGGGGCAGGCTGCATTTGGGGGGGCAGAGGCTGTATTTGGGGGGAACAAAGGCTGCATTTTGGCGGGGACAGAGGCTGCATTTGGGGGGGCAGAGGCTGCATTTGGGGGAACAGAGGCTGCATTTAATGGGACATGGGCATGCTGCAATTGGGGGGGACAGAGGCTGCATTTGGGGGGGGGGACAGAGGCTGCATTTGGGGGAACAGAGGCTGCATTTAATGGGACACAGGCATGCTGCATTTGGGGGGGACAGAGGCTGCATTTAATGGGAACAGAGGCTGCATTTAATGGGACACAGGCATGCTGCATTTGGGGGGGGGGGGCAGAGGCTGCATTTGGGGGGGGGAGGCTGCATTTGGGGGGGACAGGCTGCATTTGGGGAGACAAAGGCTGCATTTGGGGGGACAGAGGCTGCATTTTATGTGACACAGGCTGCATGTAAGAAGGGACTCCGCTGGGGGCACCTGATGTAAGGACGGACTGCTGGGGACGCCTGATGGCATCTGGTTGTAGGCGACGTGGCTAGTGACACACTCGAGGCTCCCACTGATTCTGCATTATGGTGAGTTGAATGATTTAATTTTATATTACAATGTAATAATAGAAATAATGTGCTTCAATCATCCTGACACCATAACAACCATGTTGCCGGGATGATTGAAGTGCTAACACCAGGTGTTTGGAGTATCTTTATCTGCTGATTGTTAAACTTTCTAGAATACACATTTCTATTGTTGTGTAGGATCTAGGCCTGCTGTTCCTCTCTCCCTCTCCCTCCATCCCTCGTTCATCTCAGACACTAACCACACCACCTTAGAGCCAGGCCCACTATTCCGCTGAAACCACGCCCATTTTCACCAAGTGGGAGGGGTTAAAAGAAGGGCGCGGTCTGGCCCCCCCCCATCCTAAAACTTCACCAGCCGCCACTGCATGCCACATCTGGTAGGACAGGAGACCTGATTTTACTCTGCTTCAGTTCAGTAATAGATCTTGTCCCCCAGTCTGTGACTGGACAGTGAAAAGAGAAGCAGTAGATTGATGAGCTCATCTCTCTGTCACTCTGCTCTCTCCTGCTTTTGCCCACTGCTGCTAACGGCCTGTTAAAATCAGTGACCGGCTGCAATATGCGATACTATCCTTAGTGGTACTTGCATACAGGGCCGTACTTCCTGAGTATGGCAGGAGGTTATACACTGCATCTGTGTTCTTGGGCACCCAAAAACACCCATTCTGTACGCTCTATGGTCAAATATGTCTGTGTGCATGAGGCCTTACAGTGTGGCACAACTGATTGGCTTGTTGTGCTGCTTCCGCCTTTCCCATTCTGAGCTCCGCTGTAAAAGCACTACACGAAATTCAAAATTTCGGTAATTCGAAATGAGGAAATTTGAAAATCCAAAAATAAGAATGAAAAACTGAAAATCTGAAATAATAACTAACTAATAACAAATATTAAATTATACGTATTGGAATTTCCTTTCAAATTTGGCTGTTAGTGAACGTAACGAGTAAGAATTTATCCAAAGTTACGAATTATCTGAAATAACGAATCCCGTATCTAAACAAATGGAATGTAACTATCTAATAATAAATAACAATAAAAAGAATAAAACTTTTTTATTATTATTTATTATTAATATGTTCCATTCTATTTGTTTAGATGCAGTATTCGTTATTTTGGATAATTCGTAACTTCAGATAAATTTGTATTTGTTATCTTCACAAACAGCCACATTTGAAAGGAAATTCCCATACCTATAATTTAATAGTTAGTTATTATTTCGAATTTTACTGATTTTCTTTCTTTTTTTTCAGATTTTCGGATTTTCAAATTTCTGAATTCCCGAATTTCCAAAAAAAGCAAAAAAACGAATGAAAGAAAAACGAACACATTTTTGTCAGTGCACATGTCTATTACACAATGCGCCAACACTGGAAGCTTGCTGGGGGCAGGGGAGAACACAAGGATATCATCTGCGGTCAGTCAGCAGGCTTGGTAGGAGGCAGCAAGCTGTATTGTATAAGGGCCCATTCATAACTGCAGGTGCTCATGATGGCCATTGTGTAGGGGCAGTGTGATGCTTGTTGCAACGTATTGCAGTGTTTACTTTTTTCCTTTTCTGTAAACTTTATTGAAATGTGACAAACTCATCCAATTCTTTGGACAGCAACTTATTATAACACACTGCGCTGATGCTAGTTTTGCTTCATAAAAATGCAGACATACATGCACAAACGCACATGTGTGAAATGAACAGGACACATGCGTGTACTTTTTAGACATCACTCTAATGGGCGTTTCAACATGCACCTATAGGAAACCATGCTCTACACTTTTTGCAGCCAGTTGTCATCCATCCCACACAATCAATGCCGTCATTTATGGGGAGTTTATTCGAGCCAAACGGAACTGTTCAACAGACTCAGCTGGAATGCAAGGTCATTCATCAGCGCTTGTTGGACTGAGGTTATAACGAATCTGTTATACACCAAGGACTGGAAAGGGTTTTGATAATGGACAGAGAGGAATTACTGTCAGATAAGCCTAAAACCAAGAGAGAGTATAAAAATGAGAATAAATCTTTTAAACCTTACAACTCTAGAAATAGAAGAGCGGGCAAACCTATTACATTTGAAACTACATTTTCCCAAGAATATCATCAAATAGTCAGAATAATAAAAAAATAATCTGCCAATACTGTATACAAATAAAGATTGGGATATTGCAAGCAGGTTGCCTTTTTTCTAGCCGCCGTGCGCCCACATTAGGGACTGCACTACCCCCTAGTCTTTTCTCATCTAAACAATGCCAACCCACCTGGCTCTCCTATCCCAGAAGTTACCCTTCTAATACAAAAACCTGTAGATATTGTAATTTGTGTCTTTTGGGTAAAACGTTTGATGCCACAGCCACAGATGAAGTTCATTATACAGCAATACATCAACTGTGGCACAAACTATGTAATGTACCTGATTCCCTGTATTTCATGCAGCCTCCAATATGTAGGTTGTACCACATGTCCTTTGAGAGCCTGTATA
This sequence comes from Lithobates septentrionalis, assembly GCA_037952835.1. Lineage (NCBI taxonomy): Eukaryota > Metazoa > Chordata > Amphibia > Anura > Ranidae > Lithobates > Lithobates septentrionalis. The sequence continues at coordinate 112,462 of JBBDGP010000568.1, read as the reverse complement.
GGGGAACATTACTGTGAAGCAAATAACCCAAATGCTAGAAATATTTCGAATGCGGAGGGCGCATGAGCAGAGCGAAGCTGGACGGTCGCATCTGAGCGGAGCTCCGAGCACAGCGGGGACTTCAGCACCTTCCCTGGGGCCATTAAACTGCTCAATTTGCCTTCAACACTACCTGCACCCCCGGGGGGAGGAGCGGTGCATGCCGTCCTCCAAGTCTCGTTGCAAGAAACCAGCACAAAAGTCCCTCTCCTCAGGGTCCGGGAGATGGCAGGGAAGCCTCAAGATAGCGCCGAACCACAACATGCTCCAGCCACAGCACACAGCCCAGCGGTCACCCCTGTGCACTCGTCAGGAGACGGTGAGTACACTCTGCAGCTCACCAAGGCTGACCTGGATGATAGCCTAGCCATGTACACCAAAATAGCAGAGAAATTCCATACCAAACTCCATAAATCCACTAACACACTGCAGCAGGAGATAGCAGTCTTGGGGGGAAGAACAGATCTCTTAGAGACAAAACATGATGAGCTGCAACTTGCCTACACAGACCTCTGCAGAGATCATGAATGCCTCACTGAATCTGTCTCCCAGCTCCAGGCTCTCCTGGAGGACTTGGACAACAGAAATAGATGGAACAATCTGAGGATAAGGGGGGTCCCTGAGGTGGTCACAGATTTATTCCCGGCTATCCACAAACTGTTCCAGTCCCTGCTACCTGCTTCCCCAGTGGCTGCTTTCATAGAGCCCTTCGCCCCAAACCACCGGAGGACAAACCACCCAGAGATATTATCCTATGCCCTAAGAATTACCTAGTGAAAGAGGAGATCCTTAGGGCTTCCCGCAATACTCTCAACATTTTGCTGGACAGGGTCAGGATACAGATTTTCCCTGATGTATCCCCAGCCACGCTAGCTAAAACACCGCAAGTTAAAGGAGATTACACCACTCCAAGAGGTAAGAATCCGGTATAGATGGGGATTCCCTTTTAAACTCCAAGTCCCACACAATGGAACTACATACACAGTGGTCACCATTCAAGAAGGGAAGGAGCTCCTGGTCAAGCTGGGTTTACTGGCTAAAGAGGATCTACCTAGGATGCCCTCTCCCTTCAGCCATATGGGTAACCCCTTCACCACAGTGAGATCACAGAAGGCAGAGGCAAGATCTCAGGGATCACATGAACTGACCAAACATCGCTTTCCACTTATTCCGGACTGTACCCGACAGCTGAGGAGTACCACCAATGCATACGGGGGAGGTGAGAATTGAAAGGCTCATTCCATTATCTGTGTCTCACAACCCCCCTGTGGAACATTTACTCCTCTCTGCATCATATTCCAACATCATTGCTTCCCGCTGTGCCGGCGCACAGCAGCTCCCGTTTGGTTGTCTCCCCACTTTTGTAACTCACAGCAAGACGGAGATAGACACTCTCAGGTTTGGGGTGGCTGGTTCCAGTCCCCCCCACCGTCTCGCATTGAGGAGAAAAGAAAAGAGAGTAGAAGGAACATTTTTTTTTTTTCCAGGATATAACTTTTAGGTTTCTTTGTTTCCCAACAGGTTGACAAGAGTGTTGGACACTAATGTCCTACTGTTCAGGAAGTTTTATACCTGACAAATTATTACATCTCATTGTCGGGAAGGCCTATCCCCTCCCGACCCCAATGTTTGTTTGTTTTTTTTCATTATGTACTGTTTCTGCCTTTTATGGTTACGGGACTTTTCTTTTATGATAGCACTTACGTTGCAGGACTAGGTATTACTGCCCTTTTGGCTCAACCTAAATAAAGCCCTCTAAGAGGTACCAAAAATTCACTCAATATGCCTGGTGCTCTCACCCCACCCGGGTGGAAGTTACCAGCAGCCCGCTCCTTGGGACCCTCCCCCAATCATCCAAGCCCATAAAGCCACCCACATTGAAAATGAGTATTAGAGTAATTTCCCACAATGTCAGGGGTTTTAACTCCCCCCAAAAAAGGAAAAGGCCTTTAAAACTTATAAACACTTAAAAGCAGACATCTTACTCCTACAGGAGACCCATTTCTCTGAAGCCAATCACCCAACCTACTTTGACAGATCATATGCCCTAGGGCATTATACTACTTGTGGGTCCAGGTCCCGAGGAGTGGCGATATTTATTAAAAATAACATATTATTTGATGTTGAACGCATTTACAAGGATCTAGCGAGCAGGTTTATCATCCTTCAAGGTTCATTACAAGGGAAGAAGGTTACTATTGCTAATGTATATGCCCCTAACGATTCTCAAGCAACCTTCTTTAAATCTTTTTTCCAGATCTTAGACAAATATTCCTCCGCAAATTTACCGCTTGGAGGTGACTTTAACTTGGTTGCACACTCAGCCCTTGACAGAAGCAGAACTGGTAGTGCCACCAATGCCTTCCCCAAAACCCTGAAAACGCTGCTGCACTCACACAATTTGGTGGACACATGGAGGGCGCACAATGTGGGGGCCCGAAAGTATACATTCTATTCCCACCCCCATGACAGCTATTCCAGATTGGATTACCTGTTTTGTACCCCTATACTCCTCGCAAAGTCTACCACTGCACATACATTCCTGCCCTTGGTCAGACCACCAGGTAGTCTCCCTAGACATCTCCCACACAGGCCTTAGGCCTTCCGTTGCAGGTTGAAGACTAAATGAGTCCCTCCTCATGGACCCAATTCTGGTATCCCAAATTTCTAAACACATGGAAGAATATTTTGCCACCAACAATACAAATGACATCTCTCCCACAGTTCTATGGGCTGCCCATAAAGTGGTAATTAGAGGATACCTGATCCAAATAGCGGCAGATAGGAAAAAGCAGAGACTGGCAGACATCACCAGACTTACCACAGACCTTGATAGGCTATACCATCTACACACCCAAAAGCAGGCCCCTGACCTACTACAGCAAAATAACACTAACAGATTGGAATTAGATAAAATTATTTCCGAACAGACTGAGAAATCCCTGAGATGGTCGAGAGCCAAATTCCTGTTACACAGTAATCGGCCTCAGCCATGTTTGTGAAAAAGTTCAACGAATCCATCCATCCAATTCATTATGTTGGTTTTTTAAGGACCAAGTTGGATCCTCCAGCATAGTTTCACTAAACTTTAGACCTATTGATGGAAAAGTGGTTTGTTTCCAAAAAAGGGGAATGCATGCCCTGTCAGCATTAATTAGGTATATAGGAAAGAAAGGTTTAAGTTGTTAGGTTGTCAAGGTGAAGCAGGAGGACCACTAGGTTATCTCCTATCTGGACATTTTCAAGTTTAGTTATGATGGTACTGACCTTGTGGCAAAAGCCTTTTAATAAAGGACAGTTCCAAGCAGGCCTGTACTGGCCATAGGGACTACCGGGAGATTCCCGGTGGGCTGATGGCTCAGTGGGCCAGTCAGATGCAGTCCTGGAGCCGCTCCTCTCTGACAGTGAGTGATCGCAATTTCACTCCTGTCAGGAGGAGAAGCTTCCTTCCATTAGGCGTTATGCTCCCTCCAGCCTGCAGGGGGAGATAGACCAACGGCATACTTTCCTTCCTCTCTCCCCTATCACTTGTTATCACATGACTGGAGAGAGGAACGAGAAGCTGCCTTCAAAACGGTGAGTACATGTGGGAGGGGGAGGAGAGGCAGGACACTGATGTGAAGGGCTGCTGATGGGGGCTCTCTGGTGGGGACTGTGATGTGAAGTGGGCTGCTGGTGGGGACTCTGATGTAAAGTGAGCTGCTGGTGGGGACTCTGATGTGAAGTGGGCTGCTGGTGGGGACTCTGATGTGAAGTGAGCTGCTGGTGGGGACTCTGATGTGAAGTGAGCTGCTGGTGGGGACTCTGATGTGAAGTGGGCTGCTGGTGGGGACTCTGATGTGAAGTGAGCTGCTGGTGGGGACTCTGATGTGAAGTGAGCTGCTGGTGGGGACTCTGATGTGAAGGGAGCTGCTGGTGGGGACTCTGATGTGAAGGGAGCTGCTGGTGGGGACTCTGATGTGAAGGGAGCTGCTGGTGGGGACTCTGATGTGAAGGGAGCTGCTGGTGGGGACTCTGATGTAAAGTGAGCTGCTGGTGGGGACTCTGATGTGAAGGGAGCTGCTGGTGGGGACTCTGATGTGAAGGGAGCTGCTGGTGGGGACTCTGATGTGAAGGGAGCTGCTGGTGGCGACTCTGATGTGAAGTGGGCTGCTGGTGGGGACTCTGATGTGAGGGGGGCTGCTGGTGGGGACTCTGATGTGAAGGGAGCTGCTGGTGGGGACTGCTATGTGAAGTGGGCTGCTGGTGGGGACTCTGATGTGAAGTGGGCTGCTGGTGGGGACTCTGATGTGAAGTGAGCTGCTGGTGGGGACTCTGATGTGAAGTGAGCTGCTGGTGGGGACTCTGATGTAAAGTGAGCTGCTGGTGGGGACTCTGATGTAAAGTGAGCTGCTGGTGGGGACTCTGATGTGAAGTGAGCTGCTGGTGGGGACTCTGATGTGAAGTGAGCTGCTGGTGGGGACTCTGATGTGAAGTGAGCTGCTGGTGGGGACTCTGATGTGAAGGGAGCTGCTGGTGGGGACTCTGATGTGAAGGGAGCTGCTGGTGGGGACTCTGATGTGAAGGGAGCTGCTGGTGGGGACTCTGATGTGAAGGGAGCTGCTGGTGGGGACTCTGATGTAAAGTGAGCTGCTGGTGGGGACTCTGATGTGAAGGGAGCTGCTGGTGGGGACTCTGATGTGAAGGGAGCTGCTGGTGGGGACTCTGATGTGAAGGGAGCTGCTGGTGGCGACTCTGATGTGAAGTGGGCTGCTGGTGGGGACTCTGATGTGAGGGGGGCTGCTGGTGGGGACTCTGATGTGAAGGGAGCTGCTGGTGGGGACTGCTATGTGAAGTGGGCTGCTGGTGGGGACTCTCTGTGAAGGGACCTGCTGATTGGGACACTCTGATGTAAGGAGGATGCTGTTGGGGACACTCTGATGTAAGGGGGATGCTGTTGGGGACACTGATGTAAGGGGGACGCTGTTGGGGACACTCTGATGTAAGGGGGACTCTGTTGGGGACACTCTGATGTAAGGGGGACTCTGTTGGGGACACTCTGATGTAAGGGGGACGCTGTTGGGGACACTCTGATGTAAGGGGGACGCTGTTGGGGACACTCTGATGTAAGGGGGACGCTGTTGGGGACACTCTGATGTAAGGGGGACGCTGTTAGGGACACTCTGATGTAAGGGGGACGCTGTTGGGGACACTCAAAATTAAAGTGGGCCAGTCATGAGGAAGTCCAGGGCCAAATTTTTGTCCCAGTCCAGCCCTGGTTCCAAGCGATGTGACAAAGGTTCTTTAGGCTTTGCTTGCATCTCCAGCACAGAGGAGAAATCTGTGGACCTCAGTGAGCACCCTGTACCATCTGGTTGAGAGTTTGTAGCCAGCATCTTGATATTCGCTTACAAAGTTTCCTAACATTAATTTAACTCCCTCCACTGCATCATATCCTGATGCCCCTCCATTTGGCCTCTGGGACAGTGAAGTAATAACGGGCACTTTCAGGTATGGATGAGCATGCGACATACTGGCTATTTTTCCAGTGTGGAAGTGCTGGCTGCCCCCTGAAGTAGGAAAGGAGTTTTTAGTCTAGTGTAAGTACTGACATGTCAGTCTGGATCTTACATGGTTAGTGGTTGTAAAGACTAAAGGTTTTTTACCTTCATGCATACGTATACCTATATACCTATGCTTGAAGGTAAAAACCCTTCAGTGTACAGCTCCCCCCTCAGCCCCCCCAATACTTACCTAAGCCCAATCTCGATTCAGTCATGTGCACAAGACCTGAGAGTCTCCTGAGTCTCTCCCTTCTGATTGGTTGAGATGCAGCCATTGGCTCCCGCTATTATCATTCACAGCCAGTGAGGTGGGAGCGGGGCTGAGCCAAGCTCTCTGTGTCTTATGGATGCAGAGAGCCGGCTCTGGAGCGAGCACGCATGAGTGCCTCCACAGCTAGCGGCCTGCTATGGGGGCACTCGGCAAGGGGGAGAGGCCCAGAGAAGAGGAGGATCAAGGCTGCTCTGTGCAGAATCACTGCACAGAGCAGGTAAGTTTAATTTTTTAAGTAAAAATGTTTCCTTTACAATCACTTTAAAGTGGTATTCCGGCCGAAATTATACTTTTTAAATAAAAATACCCCTATAATACACAAGCTTAATGTATTCTAGTAAAGTTAGTCTGTAAACTAAGGTCTGTTTTGTTAGTTTATAGCAGTAGTTTATTATTTTATAAACTTACAGCAAGCTGTGGCCATCTTAAGTGAGGGCATCTGAAGCCAGACTGTATTTCTTCCTGGATCTCATCCTTGCAGATCTCGCACATGCTCAGTGCAGCACAAGCAGTGTAATAGGTTTCAGGTGAGGTTTCCATAGCAACGGCAGTGTCAGAGGAAGTTGCCGCCCCTTCCTAGAAGGCATTGCAAACAGGAAATGATGCGATGGGCTACGGCCAGGGAGGAGGAAGTGAAAAATGAATACAGCAGATAATACAGTAGGTCCTGAGAATTTTTTTTTTTAAATATCCAATTCGTTTACAGTGTACAGTTTAGTGAGGGATGCTGAAGAGTTGTAAAAGTGGGTGGAACTCCACTTTAAGTATACAGGTGAATCTCAAAAAATGTGAATATCATCAAAAAGTTAATTTTTTTCAGTAATTTAATTCAAAATGTGAAACTCATGTTATATAGATTCATTACACACAAAGTGATATATTTCAAGCATTTCTTTCTTTTAATTTTGATGATTATGGCTCCAGGCTTACAGCTAGTGAAAACCCAAAATTCCGTATCTCAGAAAGTTAGAATATTGTGAAAAAAAAGTTCAATATTGTAAATTCATGCGGAATTCACTATAGAACTGGTGAAAAAATACTCCCAAAATCAAATTTCCTGACAGACTCCATGGCAGCCTACGTGTGGGTTAACCCCGCCTCCTCTCCAATGCTATAGGACCCCATTCCCATAAATGAGTGCTCACCACTAGCTACTGCGTTCCTTTTTTGTCCTCCTCTATGGACCTACACATGCTGTTCGCATCAAGATTGATTGAATCCAAGATTGATTGAATCCAAGATTGGCATACCTGTGCGGTGCAGCTCAAAAGCCCAGCTATGAGCGGGCGAGTAGCTTGAAGAGGCTTGAATGTTCCCCCTTGGTGGATGGGTGGTCGCCTCTGTATGCCCGGCGGACAGTTCTCATCAACGGCTGGCAAGGTCTGTGGATGTTTTCTCATACTCCATGGCAGTGTTTCTATGTGTTGTATGTATTTTCCCTGGTGATCCAGTGTGTCCTATCCCCCTCATGGCGGCTGGTTCGCGTGCTTTCCAGCCCGCCACGGCACTTCCGGGTTGCGGCAGTCTCGCTGCTGGCACCTGCGCTGTAGCCAACCTGAGAGCGAGGTTTGGCTCGCGCATGCGCAGTACGGCGGCTCGTTCGTCGTCCGCGCAGGCGCCGTACGGTGGTTCCCCTTTGCGCGTGCGCTGTAGGGGATAATGATGTCACGGGCGGGGAATTTAAATTCCGCCCTCCTGTCCTGCTGAGTTGGGATCTCCCTTGGTAGGGAAAGGAGGAGCGGATCCCTGCTGGTCTCCAGGTGAGTGGTGGAAACCTCTGCAAATTAAAAAAAAAAGAGAGCAAAATAATGGAAAATTGTTCTTTTATCATTATATATGTTATCTAAATATACATACATATGCGGCTGGAAGTTGTTTCTCCTTTGCATTGATTATATGTTGATACATGCCTTGTGCATATTATAAAAAAAAAAAAAAAAAAAGAAGAGGCAAGCAGAGTTTTTTCTTTTTCTCTAAAACCTTCTCATATTTTGATGCCTAGGTTTTCTTAGACCATTATCCCTGCAGACTATTAAAGTGACATTTCGTGTCCCTGGTTATGGACAATTCACCGCCTTTAAGTGGCCAGCCCTCACGCACAAGGTATGTGCTCGTGAGGGGAGGGGATGAGATTTATGCACATTATTGTCGTGCTGATACCATGTTCTACCTTTATTCTCTCCCCTTCCCCTATTTTTTCTCTTCCCAGCCCTTCTAGGTCGGACCCGCTAAATGCGGTCCAGAATGCCAATGACCTTGCCAAGCCACAATACAATTCATCTTCATCCAGACGAGATTCACAGTCCGGATCCCACCAGAGGAGACGCTCTCGTTCCTCCTCAAGACACCGCTCCCACCGCCATGACAGCCGCTCAGACCACAGAGCCTGCTGGGGATGTAGGACACGAATCCCGGAGGGCAAGTCCTTATGTGACCGTTGTTTTGCCCGTGCGGTTGGGGAAAAAGAGACGGAAAACCAACGTTTAGAGTCTCTTGTGAAATGAGTGGTACAGCAATCCCTAATGGAGAGGGAAGCACCTCGCACATTGAGCCAGTCTACCACTGCGTCTGGCCCGCCGGCGGAAGAGGCCCGTGATGATCCGGGTACTTCGCAGCCCTATATGACCTCTCCTGACTCCTCAGAGGATGAGTCTATCAGTGAGGAGGTCATTGGAGGGTTCGACTTCGCGATGGTTTCCCCTTTAATCAAAGCGATCAAGGAAGCCTTGAAGTGGGAAGACCCTTCCACTCCCCCAGCCAAGCAGAAAAAATTCTTCAAGCACCTGGGGAGAGAACGCGCAAACTTTCCGCTCCTTCCAGAGCTAAAGGAAATCATTGAGGAAGAATGGAGTAAAACAGAGAAAAAATCCTCCATGTCTAATAAAACCTCCAGATTGTACCCCTTCAAGTCAGGTCTCCTACGGCAATGGAAGTCAGGGGACAGACAAGAACCAGGTCATCCGCATAACATCTGCTATGAGAAACAGCCTCTTCTGGTGGCTTCAGCGCAAGAACCTCCTGACTTGCCACTCCATCGCTCCCATCTCCTGGGTGACGGTCACGACCGATGCCAGCGGTACCGGTTGGGGAGCCCTTTGTGGGTCGAACCTGGCCCAAGGCAAGTGGGAAACTTGTCTCCCCAACCTAGGGTCGAATGTCTTGGAACTTCGTGCGGCCTGGTGTGCCCTACAGTTCTTCTCTCATCTCCTGATGGGGGAGTCAGTGCTGTTGAGAATGGACAACACCACAGCAGTATCGTATGTGAAGAGGCAAGGGGGTACTCGGAGTCCCACACTCCTTCGGGAAGTCGAGCCCATCCTATCGTGGGCGCAGAAATACCTTGCCAACATCTCGGCAGTCTTTGTCCCAGGCGTCCAAAACACTCAAGCAGACTTCCTGTCACGGACCGAGTTGGACAACAACGAGTGGTCTCTCCACATAGAGACGTTCAGGTGGATCTTGTCACTAAAGACCGATCCCGAAGTAGATCTGTTTGCTTCCCCCTGCAATCGCAAGCTGAAGAAGTTCTACACCCGGGGGCTCTGCAGTCAAGCCATCGGGACAGATGCCCTGACGGATCAGTGGAGGTTCAAGCGGGCATACGCCTTTCCGCCACTGCCAGTTTTGCTGAGATTCCTGCAGAGGCTCCGAGCAGAGCCAGTGGAGGTGGTGACAATAGCTCCCTACTGGCCGAACAGGCCTTGGTTCCCTCTCCTGGTCCAGCTCAGCTGTCGGGACCCAGTGCCTCTCCCTCTCAGACCGGACCTTCTTTCTCAAGGGTCAGTCCTGCACCCTTGTCCTGCGGTGCTGAGACTGATGGTCTGGTTCTTGAGAGGGAGAGGCTGGAATCCCTAGGTTGTGCCTCAGAAGTAATATCCACTCTCATGAGCTCGAGAAGATCCAGTACAAATAAAGTCTATGGAAGGATCTGGTCCAAATTCGTGGAGTTCTGCTCTCCTCAGGGCAGGTCTTTTAGACATCCAAAAGTCCAGGACGTTCTCAGTTTCCTCCAAACGGGCCTAGATTTACATCTATCTGTCAGCTCTCTGAGAGTCCAAGTTTCGGCACTTTCGGCCTTCTCTGGCACTTCATGGGCAGTTCATCCTCTGGTTAGACAATTTTTCCGAGGCGCATCGAGACTCAAGCCCCAGAGAAAGCCGAGGTTCCCCAAATGGGACCTCCCATTAGTCCTTGACTCGATCTCTGGACTCAGTACTTCGGGGCCCTCCCCGCTCCCTATCAAGGTCTTTTCAGCAAAGGTGGCCTTCTTAGTGGCCATTACCTCAGCCAAAAGGGTCTCTGAAATTGCATCACTTGGTCACGAAGAACCCTTCCTAACGTTTTTCCTGGACCGGGTAGTCCTCATTCCTATGCTGGGTTCCAACCCAAAAGTGTCTTCAGTATTCCACGTCAATCAAGAGATCGTGTTACCTACATTTAGGACCCCAGGGTCCACTGAGAATCACCCTCTAGATGTGGGCGAAGCTATTAAGGAATATCTCAAGGTTACTTCTCCCTTCAGACGTTCTAGTCATCTCTTCGTGCTTCACTCAGGCAGCAATGTAGGGAAGAAAGCCTCAACCAGGACTATCGCGTCCTGGATCGTACAGACCATACAACAGGCATATAGGGCTAAGGGCTTGGCTCCTCCAAAGGCGGTGACAGCCCATTCCACCAGAGGTATGGCAGCCTTGTGGGCAGCGGCTCGGCATGTGGCTCCAGATACCATCTGCAAGGCAGCTTCATGGGCTTCTATTAATACCTTCATGTTGCATTATTGTATAGAGCCTGCCTCACTATCCTCTGTAAACTTTGGGTTACAAATCCTATCGACCGATAGGACAAATTAAAATTTATGTTTTGATCATGCATACCCGCCCGTGTGGTTGGCTAGTTATTTCCCACACGTAGGCTGCCATGGAGTCTGTCAGGAAAAAGGAAAATTTATTGTCAAATACTTACCGTAATTTTCCTTTCCTGATGGACTCCATGGCAGACGGAGTTCCCACCCATTGGTCAACGAGTAGGCTAGTTACGGAACGCAGTAGCTAGTGGTGAGCACTCATTTATGGGAATGGGGTCCTATAGCATTGGAGAGGAGGCGGGGTTAACCCACACGTAGGCTGCCATGGAGTCCATCAGGAAAGGAAAATTACGGTAAGTATTTGACAATAAATTTTCCTTTTTACTATAGCTCCCAGAAAACATATAGCACCCAAACCCTTACTCTGCTAGAACCTGGAGTATTGCACATGGAAATAATGTTTAGAGCATGATATGATTGCCTAAATAGTACTGAAATATGTGGTATATTGTCTAAAGATAATCTGCTTTTAAACTGCTTGGAAAAGTGCTATATACACTGAAATATCTTTAAAAGTCTGAGAAGAGATAAATTCCCCATCTCTGTACAACTAGGTGCCAGCACAACTGAGCATGCTCAAACATGCAAACTACTCTCATTTTAACTCCCATGCCCTTTTACAGGGCCCTATAGTAGATACCGAAATTAGTGCTGGGCTAAAATGCATTTTTGAGAGTGGAAATTCGTGCTATATAGCCCAAAACAAGTTTCAGCCATTGATTCTAATGGTACAATTGTAACTTCCCCAAATAAATACCGGTACTTTAATGTTGAGATAAATTGTATCTTTCTCAAATAAATTGTCCTTACAACAATGTTGCTTCTTCATCATCTATTTTGTTTTTAAGAATGCTAGAATGTGGAATGTTTTCATGTTTTGGTATGTTTTGTTAAAATATTTTTTTCTCTGTGTCTCTCAATTGTTACTGTCCATCTCACAAAAACCTTTACCCAAACTCACACAGGTGTCTTTACAAACCACAAACAATACCATTGCTGATGCAAATTTAAAATGAGTCACAATTTGTGTGTTTTTTTATTATTTCGAAATGATCATAATTTTAGCCCAAAAAATGTGATATGTGTACCAACATCAGAAATCAAAATGTCATTCCCAAAAATCAGAGGTTAACATCACTATTCTACACTCACACACCAAGAACCACCAAATATCAAAGAATAAATCAAGAATAACTCCTGACTAATGTAATTCCACCACCTATATGTCCAAAGAAATGCAGTATGTATAGGAGGGTTCCACATGTGGCAGCACAGTGGCTAACAGGTTAGCACTTCTGCTTAGCAGTGCTGGGGTTGCTGGTTCGAATCCCAAACATGCCACTTCATGTAGAGAAGTTGTCTGTTCTCCTTATGTTAAACATAACTCCTGACTCAGGTCCTTACATAAATTATGTCTAAATGTAGTAATTATGTGTAGGAGGAATCCACCACCATTGCAAATCGTGTCATATGTTTTCCATGAGAAAGGACAATAATCAGCCCTAACATTTGCCCACCATCACTAATTGCAGCCTCTTACCAAGCAAAAACCAACCAATTTTGAGCACAGGAAATTCTGAGGGGGGGAGTGAATACAATAATATAAGGGGGCACTGATATAAAGGTTTCCCCCTTATATTAGTAACCCCCCCCATTCTTTCTGTGGAAGAGTCCCCCCTACGTTCCTGGGGTGCCCCTTGACGATGGACCAATTTGACCACTTTTAACTGGAATTTGCTTTTATATATATATATATAATACACTCTTCAAATGTGCTTTAAAATGCATGGTTTTCCCTTTCACGAACAAGGATATAATGACGTTATGATGGTTTTGATGTTGGGCTGGTATAATAATGCTATGGGGCTGGTATGACATTTTTTCCAGGGCTGGTTTGTATTCTCAGTCCGGCCCTGGTGCTATATAATAACTTGGTAGAAATTGGCATTTGCATATCCGCAGAATCGCCGATTAGCGCTGATTCCGAATTACATAGTTACATAGTAGGTGAGGTTGAAAAAAAGACTCAAGTCCAACCTATTTGTGTGATTATATGTCAGTACTACAATGTATATCCCTGTATGTTGCGGTCGTTCAGGTGCTTATCTAATAGTTTTTTAAAACTATTGATGCCCCCCGCTGAAACCACCGCCTGTGGAAGGGAATTCCATATCCTTGCCGCTCTTACAGTAAAGAACCCTCTACACAGTTTAAGGTGAAACCTCTTTTCTTCTAATTTTAGAGAGTGGCCACATGTCTTATTAAACTCTCTTCTGCGAAAAAGTTTTATCTCTATTGTGGGGTCACCAGTATGGTATTTGTAAATTGAAATCATATCCCCTCTCAAGCGTCTCTTCTCCAGAGAGAATAAGTTCAGTGCTCGCAAACCTTTCTTCATAACTAATATCCTCCAGACCCTTTATTAGCTTTGTTGCCCTTCTTTGTACTCACTCCATTTCCAGTACATCCTTCCTGAGGACTGGTGCCCAGAACTAGACAGTATATTCCAGGTGAGGCCGGACCAAAGTCTTGTGGAGTAGGAGAATTATCGCTTTATCCCTGGAGTTAATCCCCTTTTTAACCGGTTCCCGAACGGCTCCTGTACATTTATGTCGGCAGAATGGCACGGCTGCGCAAAGTAACGTACCCGTGCGTTACTTTGAATTTGCTGCCGTGTGCGCGGCGTGCGCCTGGCGCGAGCTCCGTGAGTTGGGTCGCGGATCCCGCCGACTCGATTGCCGCGGGGATACCCGCGATCGCCTCACGGAGAGGACGAACGGGGAGATGCTGATGTAAACAGCATCTCCCCATTCTCTCTGCTCCCTGTCATCGGAGCAGAGATCAGTGACGTCACATACACAGCCCATCCCCCCTACAGTTAGTAATCAATCACAGTACTGATTTAACCCTTCCCCGCCCCCTAGTGGTTAACCTCTTCACTGCCAGTGTCATTTATACAGGAATCAATGCATTTTTATAGCACTGATTGCTGTATAAATGACAATGGTCCCAAAAATGTGTCAAAAATGTCCGACATGTCCGCCATAACGTCGCAGTCACAGTAAAAATCGCTGATCGCCGCCATTACTAGTAAAAAAAAAATTGTTAATAAAAATGCCATAAAACTATCCCCTATTTTGTAAACGCTATAACTTTTGCGCAAACAAATCAATAAACGCTTATTGCGATTTTTTTTTACCAAAAATATGTAGAAGAATACGTATCGGCCTAAACTGAGGGAAAAAAATGTTTTTTTATATTTTTTTTGGGATTATTTATTATAGCAAAATGTAAAAAATAATGCGATTTTTTTCAAAATTGTCGCTATTTTTTTGTTTATAGCGCAAAAAATAAAAATCGCAGAGATGATCAAATACCACCAAAAGAAAGCTCTATTTGTGGGGAAAAAAGGACGTCAATTTTGTTTTGGAGCCACGTCGCACGACCGCGCAATTGTAAGTTAAAGCGACCCAGTGCCGAATTGCAAAAAGTGCTCTGGTCAGGAAGGGGGTAAATCCTTCCGGGGCTGAAGTGGTTAATGCATGCCAATATTCTGTTTGCTTTGTTAGCAGCAGCTTGGCATTGCATGCCATTGCTGAGCCTATCATCTATTAGGACCCCCAGGTCCCTTTCCATTCTAGATTCCCCCAGAGGTTCACCTCCTAGTGAGTAGCTTGCATTCATATTTTAGCCACCCAAATGCATCATTTTACATTTTTCTACATTAACCACTTGACATCCGCGCTATGGCAGAATGACGGCCACAGCGCGGACCTGAATTCCCGGGAGGCTGTCATATGACGGCCTCCCCTGTGCACGTGCCGAACGCGCTGTGATCACCGAGTCACTGAGACTCGGGTGATCACCAATCCAAGTCCCGGCCCCCTACCATGTGATCAGCTGTCAGCCAATGACAGCTGATCACATGATGTAAACAAAAGATCGGTAATCGTTTTTTTTTTCAATGCCCACCAGTAGTGCCAATCAGTGCCACCTAGCAGTGATGCCTATCAGTGTAACTGTGCCCATCACTGCCACCCATCAGTGCCCATCACTGCCGCCTATCAGTGCCCATCACTGCCGCCTCATCAGCGTACATCAATGAAGGAGAAAAATTACCTGTTTTAAATTTTTTATAACAAAATATAAAAAAAAAAATTTAAAAAAAAATGAGTTTTTTACATTTTTTTAAACAAAAAGTAAAAACTGCAGAGGTGATCAAATACCACTAAAAGAAAGCTCTATTTGTGGAGAAAAAATGATAAAAATGTCATTTGGGTACAGTGTGGCATGACCGCGCAATTGTCATTCAAAGTGCGTCAGTGCTGAAAGCTGAAAATTGGTCTGGATAGGAGGGGGGTTTAAGTTCCCAGTAAGCAAGTTAAACCTCATTTGCCATGTAGTTGCCCACGCCATTAATTTGTTCAAATCTTCTTGCAAAGTTTCCACATCCTGCGGAGAAGTTATTGCCCTGCTCAGCTTAGTGTCATCCTCAAATACAGAGATTGAACTATTTACCCCATCCTCCAGGTCGTTTATAAACAAATTAAACAGGATGGGTCCCAGCACAAAACCCTGGGGGACCCCACTTCTCACCCCTGACCATTCCGAGTATTCCCGATTTATCACCACCCTCTAAACTCGCCCTTGTAGCCAGTTTTCAATCCATGTACTCACCCTATGGTCCATGCCAACGGACCTTACTTTGTACAGTAAACATTTATGGGGAACTGTGTCAAATGCTTTTGCAAACTCCAGATACACCATGTCTACGGCCTTCCTTTATCTAGATGGCAGCTCACCCCCTCATAGAAGGTTAATAAATTGGTTTGGCAAGAACGATTCTTCATGAATCCATGCTGATTTCTGCTAATGATACCGTTTTCATTACTAAAATCTTGTATATAGTCTCTTATCATCCCCTTCAGGAGCTTGCATACTATTGATGTTAGGCTATCTGGTCTGTAATTCCCAGGGATTTATTTTGGCCCTTTTTTAAATATTGGCGCTACATTGGCTTTTCTCCAATCAGCTGGTACCATTCCAGTCCCTAAGTACCCTCTGGTGCAAGCCATCTGGTCCCAGTGATTTATTAATGTTAAGTTTCCCAGGTCTATTTCTAATTCTGTCCTCTGTTAGCCATGAGGGTGCTTCTTGTGATGTGACATGAGGACAAAAACACTGCAGCTTTGATTACTGAAGCCCCCCGATTCCCTCTGAAAACTGAGGAGAAGAATAAATTTAATACCTTTGCAATCTCCACATCCTTTTTAACCAGATGTCCTTCCTCATTCTTTATGGGGCCAATATGGTCTGTCCTCCTTTTTTTACTGTTTATATACTTAACCAGTTCAATACCAGGCACTTTTGCCCCTTCCCGCCCAGGACAATTTTCAGCTTTCAGCTGAAACTTGTGTGACACTTTCAATGACAATTGCGCGGTCATACTACACTGTACCCAAACAAATTTTTTTATTTTGTTCCCACAAATAGAGCTTTCTTTTGGTGGTATTTGATCACCTCTGCGGTTTTTATTTTTTGCTAAACAAACTAAAAAAGACTAAAAATTTTGAAAAAAAATACGGTTTTCTTCGTTTTGGTTATAAAATTTTATTTTCTCCTTCACTGACGGGCACTGATGAGGTGGCACTAATGAGGCGGCCCTAATTGGCACTGATGAGTTGGCACTGATAAGGTGGCACTGATGTGCACTGATGAGGAGGCGCTGATATGTAGAATTGATGGGCACTGATATGCAGCACTGATGGGCACCAATAGGCAGCACTGATAGGTGGCACTGATGGGCACTGACTGGCTGCTGTGATGGGCACTGACTGGCTGCTGTGATGGGCACTGACTGGCTGCTGTGATGGGCACTGACAGGCAGCCCTGATTGGCACTGATAGACGGTACTGATTGGCACTGACAGGTGGCACTGATGGGCAGCACTGATGATGAGGTACTGACAGGTTTTACTGCTGGACACTGATTGGCACTGTGATGGCCACTGACTGGCACTGTGGTGGCCACTAATTGGCACTAATATGGGCACTGGCACTGTGATGGGCACTGTCATCCGTTTTTTTTTATGGGGCACTGACTGGCAGCTTATGGGCACTTTTTAGCAGCTGTGGTGGCACTTCTGATGGGCTGTGCTGATAATAAATGTGCTTATTATCAGCACAGATCCCTCCTCTGACAGGGAGAGCCGCTGATTTACCAGCACTTCCTGGTTCACGGGATGATCAGTTGTGATTGGACACAGCTGATCACGTGGTAAGAAGCCTCTGTCAGAGGCTTCTTACCGCGATTGGAGATGCGCTGTGTCAGACTAACACGCTGCACTCGGGATCGCCGTGCTGCGCACCCCTGCGGGTGCGCGCTGCCATGTTATCCTGCTGAATGTCATATGACGCCCAGTCAGGATAACTGAACCACTTCTCGGCCATCAATCTGCTATAGGCCCGGCGGGAAGTGGTTAAAGAATTTCTTGGGATTTTTTTTGCTCTCCTCCACTATGTGTCTTTCGTGTTCTATCTTAGCCGTCCTAATTGCACCCTTACATATCTTGTTGCATTCTTTGTAAAGTCTGAATGCTGATGATGATCCCTCAGCCTTGTTTTTTTTTTTTAAGGCCTTCTCCTTTGCTTTTACATGCATTTTTAAACCATCTAGGACTTTTATTCGCTCTTTTAAATTTATTTCCCAATGGGATGCACTGGCTAATGCCCTTATTTAATATGCCCATAAAGCAAACCCATCTCTCCTCCGTGTTCTTTGTTTCAAAGATTTTATCCCAATTTATATTTTCCAGCAAGGTTCGTAGTTTAGGAAAGTTGGCTCTTTTGAAATTCAGTGTCTTTGTGTTCCCCTCGTGTTTCCGATTTGTGTGATTTATTCTGAAGCCAATTGACCTGTGATCACTGTTTCCTAAATTGCCCTGTATTTCCACATCTGTGATCAGGTCTGTATTGTTGGTAATCAGTAGATCTAGTAACACCTTGTTTCTAGTTGGTGCGTCTACCATCTGACCCATGAAATTGTCCTGCAAGAAATTTAGGAACTGGCGAGCCTTAGACGAATGCGTGGTTCCCTCCACCCAGTCTATGTCTGGATAATTAAAATCCCCCATTAAGATAACACTTCCCATCCTTGCTGCTAATCCAAATTGTGATAGGAGGTCTGTCTCCTCCTCTTCCCTCAGGTTAGGGGGTCTATAGCATACTCCCAGTATTATTTTCCCCTTAGCTTCATCCCTCTAGAGCTCTACCCATAGGGATTCCACCTCCTCCCTAGCTCCCTTATTGATGTCATCTCTCATATTCACTTGTACATTATTCTTGATATATAGGCATACCCCTCCCCCTTTTTTATCCTCTCTATCCCTGCGATAAAGGGAATACCCTTGAATGGTTGCCAGCCAATCATGATAGCTGTTGAACCAGGTCTCTGAAATTCCCACAAAATCGAAATCCTCCTTGTTCAACAGTATATCCAGTTCACCCATCTTGTCCGCCAGGCTCCTGGCATTGGTGCACATGCCACGCAGTTTAGAGCGGTCACATACTGTCCTCTTATTGGGTGTTCCGAGATTGCAAATAGGACTTGTTACTATACTTACCATGGGTTTATTTGCTTTAGTCAACCTACCACTAATGCCCCCAATACTACCCTCTGGAATATGTTCATTGCTGACTATCTCTACCTCTGGACCCTCCCCCGGTCTCCTAGTTTAAAAACCCCTCTAACTTTTTGGCCATCTTTACTCCCAGCAGATCTGCACCCTCCTCATTTAGATGCAGTCCGTCCCTTCTATAAAACTGGTGACTGACTGAGAAGTCGGCCCAGTTCATCCAAACCCCTCCTTACTACACCAGCTCCTCAGCCACTTGTTTACTTTCCTAATCTCCCTCTGTCTTTCTGGTGTGGCTCGAGGTACTGGTAGTATTCCTGAGAATACTACCTTGGAGGTCCTTTTCCTCAATTTAGCTCCTAAGTCCCTAAAATCGTTCTTTAGGACACTCTATCTGCCTCTGACTTTGTCATTGGTGCCAGCGTGCACCATGACAGCCGGGTCTTCCCCAGCCCCTTTCAGTAATCCGTCCACCAGATCCATGATGTGCCGAACCCAAGCGCCCGTAGACGGTATACAGTTCGGTGCTTCAGGTCTTTGTCACTGATTACCCTCTCTGTCCTTCTAAGAATTGAGTCCCCTACCACCAGAATCTGTCTTTCCTTTCCCTTCGCTTCCCCCTCACTCTCACTGGAGGAGTTCTTCCCCTGGCAGCTAGGAGAGTCCCTCAGCTCCAGCAGTGCTGGTCCCTGACCGGTTTCACCAATGTCACTCAATGGATCGTACTTATTGGGATGCTCCAGCCCAGGATCGGCCTCCCTGGCACTTCCCCCTCTATCCTTCCTGACTGTCACCCATCTACTCGTTTCTAGTGCCTGCACCTATTTGTCTCCACCCGCCTCTGTGCTGGCCCCTGCCGGCACATGCTGCATACGTTTAGTATGGAGGGTCTTCTCAGTGCTGATAGTTGCTTCCCTAGGTTCAGAACCTTGGCTTCCAGGGAAACAATGTGCTTACATTTTGCACAGCAGTATTTGCCCTCGATCAGATGATCAAGGAACGCATACATGCCACAAGATGTACACCGAGTCGCATCTCTACACCCGCTGGGCACCTGTCCAAATTAACTAACAACTAGCTTCCTGATACTAATACTCAACAATAGGGATGAGCCGAACCCCCCCCCCCCCTGTTCGGTTCGCACCAGAACATGCAAACAGGCAAAAAATTTGTTCGAACATGCAAACACCGTTAAAGTCTATGGGACTCGAACATGAATAATCAAAAGTGCTAATTTTAAAGGCTTATATGCATGGTATTGTCATAAAAAGTGTTTGGGGACCCAGGTCCTGCCCCAGGGGACATGGATCAATGCAAAAAAAAAAAAGTGTTAAAAACTGCCGTTTTTTTCGGGAGCAGTGATTTTAATAATGCTTAAAGTGAAACAATAAAAGTGTAATATTCCTTTAAATTTCGTACCTGGGGGGTGTCTATAGTATGCCTGTAAAGGGGCGCATGTTTCCCGTGTTTAGAACAGTCTGACAGCAAAATGACATTTCAAAGGAAAAAAAGTCATTTAAAACTACTCGCGGCTATTAATGAATTGTCGGTCCGACAATACACATAAAAGTTCATCGATAAAAACGGCATGGGAATTCCCCACAGGGGAACCCCGAACCAAAATTTTTTCAAAAAATGGCGTGGTGTCCCCCTAAATTCCATACCAGGCCCTTCAGGTCTGGTATGGATATTAAGGGGAACCCCGTACCAAAATTTTAAAAAAAAATGGCGTGGGGGTCCCCCTCAAAATCCATACCAGACCCTTCAGGTCTGGTATGGATTTTAAGGGGAACCCCGCGCCAAAATTTAAAAATAAAATGGCGTGGGGTCCCCCCAAAAATCCATACCAGACCCTTATCCGAGCACGCAACCTGGCAGGCCACAGGAAAAGAGGGGTGGACGAGAGAGCACCCTCCCTCCTGAACCGTACCAGGCCACATGCCCTCAACATTGGGAGGGTGCTTTGGGGTACCCCCCAAAGCACCTTGTCCCCATGTTGATGGGGACAAGGGCCTCATCCCCACAACCCTTGCCCGGTGGTTGTGGGGGTCTGCGGGCGGGGGGCTTATCGAAATCTGGAAGCCCCCTTTAACAAGGGGACCCCCAGATCCCAGCCCCCCCTGTGTGAAATGGTAAGGGGGTACAAAAGTACCCCTACTACTTCACAAAAAAAGTGTCAAAAATGTTAAAAATTACAAGAGACAGTTTTTGACAATTCCTTTATTTAAAGTCCTTCTTTCCATCTTCTTTCCATCTTCTTTCTTCTATCTTCCTTCGGTTTCTTTCTCCATCTTCTTCTTCCTCTGGTTTTTCCTCCACTCCTCTGCTTCTTGCTCCGGTGTTCTCGTCTGGCTTCTTGCTCCACGGCGTCTTCTTCGTTCTTGGGCTGCTCCACATCCATGATGGGAGGCTCCCACTGTGTGACGCTTCTCGTCTTCTGACACTTCTCAAATATTGGAGGACAGGGCCACCTGGTGACCCCGCCCCCCTCTGACGCACGGGGACTTGACGGGAACTTCCCTATGGGTTTCCATGTGACGTCAGAGGGGGCGGGGTCACCTGGTTACATAACAGGTGACCCCGCCCTCTTTGCGGGATGACCCCGGTCTGAACAGCCAGAGATTTTTCTACTCCTGAATTGTATATTTACCAACTACATACCAGTAACGCCATTCGCTGAGCCTCTAAACAGCTCCCAGGACTTGCCTCTCGGCCTCAGTGGAGCTTCAAAATACATACCCTGTTAATACGCCCCTACTGGCCTTTCTCCCTTTGGAAGGCCAAGGGAGGGTTCCTTCTCTCCCTTTCCCCCACTATCATTAGACAAAAAATATATATATACTTCTGTGAATGAATTCCTACTTTCATCTGGGTATGGATATAAAATAATCTTTCAAAATTTTCAAATTATGCTCTGGTAGACAGACCGTGTCATTGCTGTTGTTTTTAATTAGAGCTATATGGAATGCCAAGTCAGCAATACATTAACAATAGAAATGTCTCTAGCTCACACCCACCCTTGAGGAAGGAGGTACACATACTGCGAAACGCGTCGGGTGCAAAAGTACTTTTTTAACATTGTATATACATCGATGTAAAAATGCCTAATTTGCATTCCAAATGATAGATGTTACACTACTGCTGTGTTTTTACTGTTTCAACTTAATAAATGATATTTATATTAGATATACTTTTATATCTTCTTATGTGCCTTAAAAGTCCACCATTAGGGGATCTCTCTTGTTGTCCAATACCTGGTTTAATGATCATGGTATCACTGTGCTTGATTGGCCAGCAAACTTGCCTGACCTAAACCCCATAGAGAATCTTTGGGGTATTATCAAAAGGAAGATGAGATACCAGACTCAACAATGCAGACAAGCTGAAGGCCACTATCAAAGCAACCTGGGCTTCCATAACACCTCAGCAGTGCCACAGGCCTCCATGCAACACCTCATTGATGCAGTAATTCATGCAAAAGGAGCCCCGACCAAGTATTGAGTGCATACTATACTGTACATGGACATACTTTTCAGTAAGCCAACATTCCTGTATTCAAAATCCTTTTTTTTTATTGGTCTTATGTAATATTCAAATTTTCTGAGATATAGAATTTTGTTTTTTTTACTAGCTGTAAGCCATAATCATCAAAATGAAAAGAAAGAAATGCTTGAAATATATCACTCTGTGTGTAATGAATCTACAGTTTCTCACAAAAGCGAGTACACCCCTGACATTTTTATAAATATTTTACTAAATCTTTTCATGTGACAACACTGAAGAAATTACAAAGTAGTGAGTGTACAGCTTGTATAACAGTGTACATTTGCTGTCCCCTCAAAATAACTCAACACACAGCCATTAATGTCTAAACCGCTGGAAACAAAAGTGAGTACACCCCTAAGTGAAAATGTCCAATTTGGGCCCAAAGTGTCAATATTTTGTGTGGCCACCATTATTTTCCAGCACTGCCTTAACCCTCTTGGGCATGGAGTTCACCAGAGCTTCACAGGTTACTACCGCAGTCCTCTTCCACTCCTCCACTCCTGACGACATCACGGACCTGGTGGATGTTAGAGACCTTGCGCTCCACCACCTTCCGTTTGAGGATGCCCCACAGATGCTCAATAGGGTTTAGGTCTGGAGACAAGCTTGGCCAGTCCATCACCTTTATCCTCACCTTCTTTAGCAAGGCAGTGGTCGTCTTGGAGGTGTGTTTGGGGTCGTTATCATGTTGGAATACTGCGGCCCAGTTTCCGAAGGGAGGGGATAATGCTCTGCTCCAGTATGTCACAGTACATGTTGCCATTTATGGTTCCCTCAATGTATTGTAGCTCCCCAATGCCGGCAGCACTCATGCAGCCCCAGACCATGACACTCCCACCACCATGCTTGACTGTAGGCACTTGTCTTTGTACTCCTCACCCGGTTGCCGCCACACACGCTTGACACCATCTGACCCAAATAAGTTTATCTTGGTCTCATCAGACCAGAGGACATGGTTCCAGTAATCCATGTCCTTAGTCTGCTTGTCTTCAGCAAACTGTTTGCAGGCTTTCTTGTGCATCATCTTTAGAAGAGGCTTCCTTCTGGGACACAGCCACGCAGACCAGTTTAATGCAGTGTGCGGCGTATGGCCTGAGCACTGACAGGCTGACCCCCCACCCCTTCAACCTCTGCAGCAATGCTGGCAGCACTCATACGTCTATTTCCCAAAGACAACCCCTGGATATGACGCTGAGCACGTGCACTCAACCTCTTTGGTTGACCATGGCGAGGCCTGTTTTGAGTGGAACCTGTCGTGTTAAACCGATGTATGGTCTTGGCCACCATGCTGCAGCTCAGTTTCAGGGTCTTGGCAATCTTCTTATAGTCTAGGCCATCTTTATGTAGACCAACAATTCTTTTTTTCAGATCCTCAGAGAGTTCTCTGCCATGAGGTGCCATGTTGAACTTCCAGTGACCAGTATGAGAGAGTGGGAGCAATAACACCAAATTTAACACACCTGCTCCCAATTCACACCTGAGACCTTGTAACACTAACTAGTCACATGATGGGGCGTGGCCGGCATGGCGGACTGAGCGGACGTGTTCCCTTAGAGCTCCTGGAGTATAGCTCTAACATTATCCGTAAACTGCAACAACCAACCTGAACTGGGACTCCCTTGGTAGCTGGATGCCTTCCAGAACTCCTGGCATACAAAAGCGGGGTAAGAAACTTAAATTCCCCCCGAACACTCCAAAAGAAAGCAGCCCGGTCTCCTGCTCTCCCGGCCCTCCTGCGCGCCATTCTAATATGGCGTCGCAGACAGACCATGAGGAGGATCTCCCTGCTACTAACCCGGACATATCTGACATTATGGCGGCTATAACCTCATGCCAGGCGGCCGTTACCACCTGCCAATCGGCCCTGGCTTCCAAAATTGATGAGGTCCAGATGGATGTGGGCCTACTACGGCAAGATTTCGATAAAATTAGATCCAGAGTGTCGGAGGCTGAGAGACGAGTGGGGGCGGTGGAAGATACGGTCACAGAACATGCAGCCTCCATCCGCACCCTCCAGACGAAGGTTAAGGCACTTGAGTATAGAGCGGAGGACGCCGAGAACCGCAGCCGGCGGAACAACCTACGCATAGTGGGCCTACCAGAGGGAGTGGAGGGGAGATCACCGGCCCTATTTGTGGAAGATTTGCTACGCACTCTGCTTCCAGCTGCACAGCTCTCCCCTTACTTCGCGGTTGAGAGGGCGCACCGCGTTCCGCCTAGACCCGGTCCTGAAGGATCCCCCCCCCCGCACTCTAATATTGAGGCTCTTAAACTTCCGCGACAGAGATGAGCTGCTGAGGGCCTCGCGGGCTGCGGGTGAGTTGCCGTACCGCAATGTTAAACTCCTTCTCTTCCCGGACTATACTATGGAAACCCAGCGGCAGCGACGGTCATTCGATGCAGTTAAGGCTTCCCTAAGAAGACGGGGAGTGAAGTACAGCATCCTATTTCCTGCAAAACTTCGGGTGGTGGATGGTGAGTCGATTCGTTTCTTCACTAATCCCAAAGATGCGGCTGCCTGGTTGGAAACCCTGCCGCCGTAGGGCACGCAGAGACCTTTCTGTCACCCTGTGGATATGTGGCTCAGGCTGAATCGACCAATATTCTTTCCCCACGTTTTGGATAAGTATTCAAGGGGGGGGGAAAAGAGGGAAAAAGGTTTTTTCTTTTTTTTCTTTTTCTGGATTTTATTATTTTTTATTATTTTTCTTATCTATCTACCAACTGTTGCCACATAGATGGTCCGAACACATTCGTTCTGCACCCTTGACTTTTATTTTGTCTAACACTGTAACTGAGGGAGACAGAGGAGAACTAGCTGTCTAAATCCCACCCACTCTGTCTGGAGACTGCCTCCCTCAAATATCTGCTGTAGGGTGCTGGAGACTTGCAGTTGTCGGCACAGACCAGTTTTTTGCCTCTGTCTGGAGGCTCCTGTTTTCCTCTAATGGAAGGTTACACTCCTACAAGTATAGGGAGGAACTGACTACTACAGCTACCTAAGTATGTGCCCCTGCTTCGGCAGGCGATTTTATGGTTTTTCTTTTCTTTGGTTTTTGCTTAAAGGATTTTTGCATAAATACTACTCCATGGCTCGGGGACGAGTCTCCTTGTGGAACTTCTCGTCCAGATTCCCCTACTGGTGGGAATGGAATAGAGACTGCCTCGGTAGCACGACCCCCCTTCTAGTTGTCCATAGTTCCCCTGGACTATGGGTGTTTTGGGATATAGGTGCGTCTCGCTGTTTAGAGGCGCACGGGGTGGGGGGTGGGGGAGGTTGGCATCTGTTTGCCCTTGGGGGATGTTATGGTTTTACTTTATGTTTTTACTTTTTGTTGGTCTTTTGCTGCTAAAGAAGATGGTATGTGCAATGAGATGTTATGACTGTGCTGATCTGGAGGCCCTGTTGTGGGCCTGCGGGGGGGGCGCGGGCCGGGGTGCCATTTTTTGGGTCCCCCGGCTGGTGCCTACTCTGATTGCGGACACGACGCGGACAATTATGTCCTTGTACAGATGGATAAGTGTCTAGTGGTGGCATGGAACGTGAGGGGGCTTAATTCAGCTATAAAGCGCTCGCTGGTACTGAATTATTTAAAGAAGCTCCGCCCACAGGTGTGTGTTCTTTTGGAGACACATCTGTTGGGCTCCCGTATCCTGAGCCTTAAGCGTGCTTGGGTGGGTGCTCACTACCACGCGCCCTACTCTAACTACGCTAGAGGGGTTACAGTGCTAATAAATAGATCCCTGCCTTTTCAGCTCATAGATGTTAAAATTGATCCCGGGGGAAGGTACGTGCTTCTACATGCCCTGCTTTCGGAGGTTCCGGTTGTGATTGTGGGGTTGTACCTACCTCCCCCCGCTGATATAGATGTGCTTCACATGTTGATGCAGCAGGTCACACTTTATAATGTTGAAAATGTACTTTTTCTTGGGGACTTCAATATGGCTCCCTCTCCAACTATGGACAGACTGCATGCTTCTGGCCCTCCGCAGCTGGGGCTCTCCTGTTGGGCTTCCACATTCCACTTGACAGACGTATGGCGTCATTTCCATCCTTCTGACAGGGAATATACATGCCTATCTACCACATACCGGTCATTGTCTCGAATAGACCTGATTTTTGCCTCCGGGGCCTTGCTGCGGAGAGTGACCTCTGCGGAGATCCTCTCACGTGGTATTTCGGACCATGCTCCGGTGTCTGTTACATTTAGGCTCTCTGAGGAGATAGGTGTCAGGGCTTGGAGGCTGTCCAAGTTTTGGATTATGGACCCTGATATACAGGAGGAGATGCCGGAGGAACTTTGTAATTTTTGGACTGGGAATATAGGATCGGCTGGACCTCTAGTGGTCTGGGACACCCTTAAGTCTTGGCTTAGGGGATCATATATGGCGCGGATTGCTGCCAAGAGGCGGCGTTCTGGGCAGTCTCTGAGGCACCTGGAGGAGCAGGCACGTTTGAGGGAGGCTGAGTATGTGCGGGCTCCCACTCAGGGAACCTATGTCCCCTGGCAGGATACCCTGAGGGACCTGTCCTTGCTCAGGGTTGACCTTACAAAGAAGGCTATGCTTGATGGCGCCCAGAGGGTGTTCGAGTTTGGTGATAAAAATGGGCGGCTATTGGCATGGCTAGCTAAAGGGCAGCATCCGGTGACCCACATTGGCAGAGTAAGAGATATAGATGGTCGCATTTTGACCGACTCAGCGGATATAAGAGCGCGATTTCTGACATTTTACCAAACGCTATACTCTTCTAGGGCAACCTTCCTCACCACCGAACTTGTAGAATATCTTGACATGATCCCACTCCCCTCTCTAGAAACAGCTAAAAGCGAGGACCTGGATAGGGACATTTCTCTTGAAGAAGTGCAGGAGGCATTAGGTTGTATGCAGGCAGGCAAATCACCAGGACCAGATGGCATCCCTATCGAATTTTACTCTACATACCAAGAATTTCTGGCCCCTAAGTTCACCTCATTGTTACAACAGTCCCTTGACCTAGACTCTCTTCCGGAGTCGTGGTCTGATGCGATAGTGGTGTTGGTGCCCAAACCTGGTAAAGACCCGGAGGAATGCGGCTCTTACAGGCCTATCTCCCTGATAAACGCTGATGCCAAGTTATTGGCGAAAATTCTAGCACGCAGGCTCAGTGGGGTCATAGAAGATCTGGTCCATGTAGACCAAACCGGGTTCATGCCGGGCAAGGGCACGGATATCAATATCCGTCGGTTGTTTCTCAATCTGGCCACTCACCATCAAAACACAGGTTCAAGAGTCATAGCCTCTCTGGATGCGGAGAAGGCTTTCGACTCCGTAGAATGGGAGTATCTGTGGGAGGTGCTGAGGAGATATGGGATTGGACCTAAGTTTTTACATTGGCTTGAACTATTATACAGGGCCCCTAGGGCTAGGATTAGGGTCAACAATACCCTCTCAGAATTTTTTCTCCTCCAGAGGGGAACCCGACAAGGCTGTCCTCTGTCTCCAAGTCTTTTTGCTCTGGCCCTGGAACCCCTGGCGGTCTTGGTCAGGGAGGCTGATAACATTAAAGGATTCAGGGTGGGCCCTCTGGAGGAGAAAATATCGCTATATGCGGACGATACTTTGTTATACCTGCAAGATGCTGGCCCCTCCCTGCAGGCTGCATTGACGGCCTTTGACAAATTTGGGAAATTTTCTGGTGTCCGGATCAACTGGAGTAAATCAGTTTTGTTCCCGGTTGATGCGCAAGCCAGACAATCCGCGGTGCAATCGTCGCTGAGATGGGTGGAGGAATTTATGTATTTGGGAATCAAGGTAGCGAGAGATCCCCAGTCCTTCCAGCGCCTTAATATTCAACCAGTGGTGTCACGCCTTAGGGAGCATTGCTCCAGGTGGGCCAACCTACCCCTTAATCTGCTGGGGCGTATCAATGTTCTCAAGATGATCTATCTCCCTAAGTTTATCTATTTATTTAGGAACTGCCCGGTCCTGCTGCCTCGTTCCCTCTTCCGGGAGCTGGACGGTTGTATCGGTTCCTTTTTGTGGAGGGGCTCCTCCCCTAGACTGGCTAGGTCGACTCTTCAGCTCCCGGTGGACTTTGGAGGATTGGCACTGCCCAGCCTGCTGATCTACTATTGGGCGGCCATTTTAGTCACGGTCAGATGGTGGTTAGAACAGTCTAAAACTAATGCTGCGGTCTGCCTTGAGGCGACTGTAGTAGGGTCTCTCAGGGAATTAGGGAATTTGATATATCGGGGAGTCTCAGCCTACCCCTCCTTACCGATACCTACCAAAACTACGTTAGCAGTATGGAGCCTAGCTAGAAAGAGATTTATCTCCCCAGGTAGTTGGTCACCATTCTGTCCTTTGTGGGGGAACCCTTCCCTTCCACATTTCCGGACAATCCCGGACCCACAGGTCTGGGCCAGGTATAATGTTAAACTGCTAAAAGATATTGTGGTAGCCGGCTCTATCCGCCCCTTTTCAGAATTGAGTAGGACGTTTGGCCTTCCTGGGTGGATGCTGTTCCGATACCATCAGTTGAGGCACGCCTTCCGTGCGCAGTTCCCGACCCCACCGGTTCTCACATCGGATGCGGTTGAGGACTTGTTGGCCCAGGAAGATCTGTCCAAACCCTTGTCGGCCCTATATTTTATCCTTATTAAGAAGGACTCTCCCAAGATGGAGAAGCTTTGGGTTAGGTGGAGTGCGGATATCCCTACATTGGATAGGGAATCCTACGAAGAAAGTTTCGAGGAAAGCTTTAAGCTTGTGATATCCTCTAGGGACAAATTGGTACAGGCCAAGTTTTTTCATAGGACATATCTTACGCCTCAGAGACTGCACAGAATATACCCCGATAGGTCCCCGGAGTGTCCCAGATGTCGATCACCGGATGGCTCATATATGCATATGTTTTGGTCCTGTCCTAGGCTGCGGTTCTACTGGTCCACAATAATGGAAAGTATTAATGCACGTCTTCAACTAGAACTCCCATTAACCCCCGAATTAGCGCTACTAGGTATTCACGATGATGACCAGCGACCTAGATATACCAAGCTGTTGATATCCTTGCTGTTATTTTATGCCAAAAAAGGGATTGTATTGAAATGGAATTCTTGCAACGCTCCCACGGTAAAGGCGTGGGAAAACTCAGTCAATGCCGTCCTACCTTTGTACAAACTGACCTATATAAGTAGAGGGTGCCCTAAGAAGTATATGAGAGTGTGGCGTCCCTGGACAGACCCCGGATGCTGAGTATATAAATACTACGGTTCCAATGCTACATGGGGTGTTTTGGTATTGCTGGTCTTCCTCCCTCCACCTCCCCCCCCCCCCCCTCCCTATCCCCCTTCCCCCCTCCCCCCTCCTGCCCCCCCTTCCC
Organism: Lithobates septentrionalis; assembly: GCA_037952835.1. Lineage (NCBI taxonomy): Eukaryota > Metazoa > Chordata > Amphibia > Anura > Ranidae > Lithobates > Lithobates septentrionalis. The sequence goes on along the minus strand of JBBDGP010000568.1, from coordinate 83,203 downwards.
CCTCTCCCCCTTCCTCTAGTTCCCCCCCCTCCATCCCCCCCCCCTGTTCCGTCGACAAGATCTAGTCAATTGCTTATGTTATACTCTATGTAATTGCTTCTTCCTGTAAACCATGTCTGCATTATCTTGTGGCCACTTACTATTCTGTTTGATTCTACTGTATATGCCATTCTTCTTCAATAAAGACCAACCTTGTTGTTAAAAAAAAACTAGTCACATGACACCAGGGAGGAAAAATGGCTAATTGGACCCAATTTGGACATTTTCACTTAGGGGTGTACTCACTTTTGTTGCCAGCGGTTTAGACATTAATGGCTGTGTGTTGTTATTTTGAGGGGACAGCAAATTTACACTGTTATACAAACTGTACACTCACTACTTTACATTGTAGCAAAGTGTCATTTCTTCAGTGTTGTCACAATAAAATATTGACAAAAATGTGAGGGGTGTACTCACTTTTGTGAGATACTGCATATAATATATGAGTTTCACTTTTTGAATTGAAACTTGAAATTGAATTGGTATTAAAAGCAGGAGTTTGAGGTGTCTTTTTTAAAGTGGATCTCTGCATCTCAGAATAACGAAAATTTCATCCATATTTCAATTCGTAACAGATCGAATTGCACATGTCTAGTGGCTGCATTAGTTTTCATTTATCAGTTTTTTTCCGCTTATTTTCATCTGGTTTCCTTTATTTTTCGCCAATAACACACTTCCTGTCCTAGGATGGCAGCAGTCACTCACTGAACAGTATCTATGAAAGAGTAGCATTGTCACCCTAAAACAAAACTACAATACAGCTATTTTTTTCCACTTTGCCTTATCATCGGGGGAGGAGTATTCTAGTTCCATGGAAGATAGCTGACACAGCTAATAACACTGTTTGAGATATCTGCTTAGTGCTCAGGAAGTTACAAGGACACTGAAATTCTGGCAGGATCAACGGGTATTTTCAGTACTTGCAGGAAAGGTTCTAAAAAGAGAGAGTCTTAAAAAAGGAAAATGAATGCATCTACCACATCCAAGGACTGGGAAGCTGCAGTTTTTTTTTTTATTTATTTTTCTTGGGTTTAGATATATTTTTTTATTCTTTAAGCATTTTTAGTGCCTATAGTACATGTACTGAAGGTTCAGAATCAGCAGGACTAATTATATTTATATATATAGTAAGTGTACGTTTTTTGCAGATAAATTCAAGCTAATTAATTATTTTCAGTAAAGATACCTAGAATGATTTGCACCAGTGTTCCTTATTTACAGTCTCACCAAACTAGTCTAACAACATTTAACATTTTCTGCCTGTGTATGGATAACTTTATAGTGATTTATTTCAGTTATTTACCAATCTGAATCCTTTTTCCTGCATTATCTAAACTGGCCACTAGAGGCCATTGTTGATGTATTGGCACTGCTCAAAGCAAATGCTGTCTGCATATCAGTTTACAGAGTAAGGGGTTGATTTATTAAAACTAGACAGTGCAAAATCTGGTGCAACTCTACATAGAAACCAATCAGCATCCGGATTATATTCAAAGCTTAATTGAACAAGCTGAAGTTAGAAGCTGATTGGCTACCATGCACAGCTGCACCATATTTTGCACTCCTAAGTTTTAGTAAATCAACCATTAAGTATCATATAAATATGCGTAAGACTAAAATAGTTTCTGCAAATAAAGGGGTAAAGGTGCAGGTATTGCATAATGTGTGTAATGTATAAAGTCTGTTCTGCCAAGCCGCTTTCTGTGTCAGTCATATGAAAAACATTGGGCATTTGGTTATGTGATCTCTGCTGAAGGTAAGGAGAACGTAATCTATTACCCTTCAATATTAGCGTAGTCATTTCTCTAGAAAAAAAAATAACATTTTGGTCTTTATGATACTGTTTCTAAGTACACTCAGAAATGCCTTTCTTTGGTCCTTAGTCACGCTTCCTGGAATAGCTTGGGAGAGCTGCATGCTGGGTAACCAGCATGCACCTCTCGATCTCGCGCATGCGCAATTCAATGGCGACCGTAGTACTGTACTGCCCACAGTATAGGCATGGGAGGAAGTCTCGAGTTGCTCCATAGACCAGGAAGGGGCAGATTACGAGGACTACATAGCAACAGGACGTTTAGGGCGAGTATAAAAAAAAATTTCCTTCAAATGTTTGTTTATAGGGTTAAAAGGAGTCTTTTTTTTTAAATTCTTTATTTTAGAGAGGTGAACATGCAGAAATACAGAGACTACGCTGGTACATATCACAATAAAGCAGACAGTCCCCCAAGTCCCACAAATAGATAACCCTGAAAAGAGGGGATCTCAGCTATCAGAGGGCAATCATATCGCATATTAATGGAACAGAAGTCCTCCGCATCCTGCATGACCATTTTTATGGCAAATGCCGTTGTAGGTTTTGGAAAAAAAAAGAGATTTGAGCCCCTAACTGACCGGCTCAGAAAAGGCATAGCATATTAGTGCTTATAACCTAGACAGTACAAGGGAATAGAAAGAAGATGAGACAGGGAACATAGAGGAGGGGGAAAAAAAAAGAAAGAAGGGTAGGGTGGGAGGGGGTTGAAGAAAGGGGAGCTGGTACCATCCTCCAGTCGCAGCCACTCCCCTTTGGGTCCTCCCAAATACGACCCCCTCATCCGTACTCCTCAGAGTAGTAGAATTAATGCCAGTAGAACCACTTTTTTGGAAAATGTCTCGTGTAGGCCTTTCTCTGTGGCCACCAAGTCCTCCATTGTATGTATGTCCGCCACTCTTTTCAACCAACCCACCACCGACGGAGCTGCGTCTGTTTCCAATTCAAAGGGATGCAGCTCTTTGCCGCAGTGATTAAGAGCGGAAATAAGGATTTTCTATATCTCTTACTCAGGATCTCGTGGTGGTTCAAAAGGAAGAGCTCCGGGGACATTGGCAGCATCCAGTCTGTGAATTTCTAGATGATGCAGTGTACCTCTACCCAGAAGGGTTGTAAGATGCGGCAGGTCGAAAAGACATGCAGGAGCGTTCCGATCTCCTCCTCGCATCTCCAGCATAGGTCCGTGCACTGAGGGAACATCCTATGTATCTTTTCTGGTGTATAGTACCAACGGGAAAGTATTTTGTATCCCGTTTCTTGTTGTCTTACGTAAATAGAGGTCTTATGGGTGAAAAGAATGATACTGTCTACCTGCTTCTCCATCAATTGTGTATCCAATTCACGCTCCCACCTGGAAATATAGGGAGGCCTATACTCCAGGGGCGACGATACCAGTAGTTGATATGTCAGGGATATTGCATGTCTCAACGGCGTCTGATCCAGGCACAGTGATTCAAAGGGGGTCAATTGCCTCACATAGGCGGCAGGGGAGGGCAATGAGTCAATGAAGTGGGACAGCTGGACCTTTTGCCAGAAAGAGAGCCCACTCAGGGCCGGATCGTGCAATATTTGCTGCCTATTTCTCCATTGTCCATTAGTGAGGAAATTTCGTGCCTTTGACCTCTCAATCTGTTTCAAATCCAGGAATCTAGGATCATTGAGACATGGAGTGAAAGCCGGGTTGCCCACTACCGGGGTGAGTGGGGATGGGGGCGGCGCGACCGACAAGTATTGGAAAACCTTCCAAGCCATCTTTATTGTCACCCCCACCGTGGGCTGGTCTGAAATCCATTTTGGCAAAGGCTTCTGGCACCAGGGCAAAGATCCAAGGTGGGCCCCTGTTAGGGGTTGTTCTATTTGCACCCATTGTTTCAGGGAGCCATGGCGGCACCAATCTAGTATACGGGTTAGATGGCATGCCATGTGATTGAGATTGGCGTCCGGCAGGGCCAAGCCTCCCTTCAGCTTTGGGAGCCAGAGAACTGTTTGGGTTAGCCGTGGCGGTTTCCGGGCCCACACAGAATGAACCAACACTCTGTTCACCGCTTTTAGGAAGGAGGTCAGCACCTGTATAGGTAGTGCTTGGAAGTGATATAACAGTCTAGGCAGGGGCGTGTCCTGAACATGGAGCAGTGAGGACGTGCTTACACAGCCTGCCATGTCCCGCAGCCATCACCCGGATCGGTGAGTGACTCTGCACCCCCAACCTTCCCTGGGTCCAGTGTTTCCAGAGCAGAGGGATCCGACATTGCGGACCTCATGGAGGATGGAGACATTAAGAGGAATATATGGTCCCTCCCCACTAGAGAGGACCTAGAGAGATTTACAGCAAGGGTGGAAAAAGCATTGAAGGAAAACATAGCACAGCTTAAGGAGGACACTACACACCTGGGCACAAGGGTGGAAACGCTAGAGCAAAGGCTAGATGAGGCCCTTCCTTCTTTGTCAACCCTGCAGATGAGGTGTGCAGCTTAAGACCAAAAGCTGGACTCACTGTTGTCACAACTTGACGATTTTGAGAATCGTGGCAGGAGGGCAAATATCCGTATCCGAGGCATGCCAGAAGCTACAGCCCCCAAGGATATCATCCCCTCATTGCAAGGGATATTCCGGGAGATCTTGGAACTCCCAGACACAGTACCCATCGAGATTGACCGAGCCCACCGGGCCCTGAGACCGCCATCCCAGGATGTTGACAACCCCAGGGTATAAATATACCATTAAAGAACGGATAATGCAAAAGGCTCTTCTTTGATTTCGATGGCGCTCACCTCTGTTTTTTTTCAAGACATCTCTAGACGCACACTTATGCAGCGTCGGGACTTGAAACCTGTGTTAGTAGCCCTCCAGGAAGCGGGCCTCACATACCGTTGGGGCTTTCCCATTTACTTACAGGCTACTAAAGATGGCCGCTCAGCCACTCTATGCACCAGAGATGACCTCCCTCACTTCCTCTCAGCCTTGGGGCTAGATAAGGTAGACTTTCCGGATTGGCGTGGGGACCCTGAGATGGCAAACTTTCCAGCCATCAGACTCCTCCAACCCTGGACACAGATGCCTCAACGCCGCGGCCGTGGACGCAGCCGCCACCATCAGAATGTGGTTGCCTCTCCTAGCCCCTCTTTACCAAGGGACTGATGGCCATACCTGGATCCCAAACCTTGCCCCTATACCTCAACATGGAAGCAAACATTATTGCCAGAACCACCTGAAGACTGGAGGCTTGCCACCTACCCTGGGCCTATATGTATATGATCTGACTCGGCTTTGATGGGGAACTTTGATAGCCCAAGAGACGGACAAGGCTTTGCCCTGAAATCAAATTAGCCACATTTTAGGTTTGCTTCCAGATACCTCCCCCATTAAGAACTATCCCCCCAGGACTCCTCCATGTTCCTGCAACCCCCCGAGTCCCGTCATCCCCTCCCCCCTGACACCCGGAGTCCCAGAGAGGCTCCTATGACGTGGAGGCAGAGCGGTCCCTCTCCTCCTTCCCTCCTTCATGTTGGCCCACGACCCCCCAATAGGCCACCCACATACGGGTACTAATCCCATTCGGGAAGTCAGGTCTGGACAAGACGAGCCCCCTGAGAAGGGGGGGGCTCCTCGGGCCCAACCTGCAGTTATTTCGAACCTGTTGGGTTCTTTTTGAGTATTTACGTTGCCAATGTTTATAATGATGTTAACGATTGTCTCTCTCTCTCATCTTTACTTTTTTTTTCCCCTATCCTCTTTTCCCCTCTTGGATCACCCCCCCCCCCTTTTTTTTGTTAAATCCGCCCGGATTATTGCTGCCGCTCCGGACCTCACCGCCAGGTTTAAAGCCAGCCTACACCATCATGCCTAAATGACAGCTATTAAGGTAATCTCATATAATGTCCATGGTCTTTGCTCCCCCTGCAAACGTAGTAAATTATGGTGGAAACTGAAAAAATGTAAAGCCCAGGTAGTCTTTTTGCAGGAGATGCACTTTACCCATCAATCCATACCCAAGTTACCGACCAACATATATAGTCAATGGTACATCAGCACTTCCCCGGTTAATAAGTCCAGAGGTACTGCAATAGGCGTTCACAAAAACTGCCCCTTTCAACATACAGGTGACTTGGTTGATCCCCTGGGGAGATACGTCTTTCTGAAAGGCACCATCGCGGGAGCAAAATATACCTTCTCTAATATCTACTCCCCTAACTCGAATCAACTGACCTTCCCTGACACAATCATAGAGCACCTAAGAGGTTCAGGGAGGGGTCCCTAGTTCTAGGAGGCGACTTCAATGCAAGCCCAGGCCCATCCCTAGACACCTCACACAGTCGACCTTCACACTCACATGCCTTCCTTAAACACTTCCGGAGGTCCCTCCAGACCGTAGGCCTGGTCGACAGCTGGAGGGTCCTGCACCCCACAGAAAGAGACTACAGCTACTATTCAGCGGTACACAACGTATACACACGCATAGACTTGCTCTATGTTGACCGCCCAATACTAGAGCTCCTCCAGAGCTCATCCTTAGGGCACATTTCGAGCCATGCTCCGGTCACCGTTACTTTCACCATACCAGCGGGCTCCCACAGGGCTTGGAACTGGCGTCTCAATGAAAACCTGTTAGATGACCCTGTAGTGGAGACCAAGATCTCAGACACGTTAAAGAATTACTTTCGGGAGAATACCTCCGAGGACTTAAGCGAGGGTACAATTTGGGAATGTCACAAAGCAGTGATAAGGGGTGAGCTTATCGCCCCAGGGCACTAAACTGAAAAGAGAATGGCAAGCATACTACCACAGTGTCTTTACCGCACTCCAGCAAGCGGAACTTAAACACAAAACTGGGGGTGCCCCAGAAGCCCTACGGGAATTAACAGAGCTTAGGGATCTATTCTCACGTTTACTAGAACGCCAGGCGCGAAGACAATTGCGGTTTTTGTCACATAAGTACTATGAACACGGTAATAAGTGCGGACGCATGCTGGCAAGAGCCCTGCGCACAAAGCGAGCCCAAATGCAAGTACACAAACTCTGCTCCTCCACAGGGGATATGACATTTCAATCCTCCAAGATAGCAGCAGGGTTTAGAGACTATTACGCTGGCCTCTACAACTTGGACGCAAATGTAACCCCAGACGCCAAAGTAAACAGACTGACAAAAATTTGTGACTACCTATCTGCTAATGGACTCCCCCCCTAACTGAGGACCAAAAAACTGACTTAGACTCCCCTATCACTACTGCAGAGATCGAGTCTACCATCAAATCGCTACCCAATAGGAAAAGCCAAGGCCCTGACGGGTTCACCAAAGCGTATTATGCTAAATTCTCCCCAACACTCGCGAACCATATGTGTAGGTACTTTAACTCCCTAGCGAAAGGACATAATATCCCCCCTGAGGCTCTTCTTGCACACATATCGGTTATACCGAAAGAAGGTAAAGACCCTACAGTCCCACAGAGTTACCGCCCCATATCCCTCCTAAACACGGACATAAAAATACTGGTGAAAATCCTAGCAAACCGTCTGAAACATCTTGTACCCCTTGTGGTACACCGAGACCAAACAGGTTTTATCACAGGACGTGAAGCCCAAGACAATTCCATACAAGCGATCCAACTTATACACTGAGCCAAAAACAGAGAAGATCCCCTCCCCTACTTAATACTTTCTACCGATGCCGAGAAGGCATTCGACCGCATTGATTGGTCCTACCTAAGAGAAGTGCTAACCACACTAGGGCTGGGCCCAAACATGTTAACCTGGATACTAGCCCTCTATTCAGAACCTAGTGCACAGGTTAAAGTCAATGGGGTTTTCTCAACTAGGTTCCCGATCAGGAACGGCATGAGACAGGGGTGCCCACTCTCCCCCCTCCACTTCGCTCTGGCTCTTGAGCTGCTATTACACAGAGTAATAGCAAATACTGGTATCACAGTCCTGACAGTGGGAGCTGTGGAACATAAACTTTTGACTTACGCGGACGATGTACTGTTCCGCCTATCCAATCCCCTGATCTCGCTGCCGGTCCTGATGCGGGAACTCCAATATTTCGGAACACTCTCTAACTTTAAGATTAATTATAATAAATCAGAAATCCTGCCCATTTGCCTATCTATAGCTATGACAAATAGCTTAAAAGACGCATTCCCTTTCACATGGACTAACACTTCCTTACGCTACCTGGGCATACAACTGACGGACAGTTTCAACACTTTATACACAACAAACTACCCCAGATTACTGACTGAAATCCGACAAGACTTAACACGCTGGACGAAAATCGCTTTCACGTGGTTGGGAAGAGTAAACATAATAAAAATGAATTTCCTCCCTAGAATATTATTCTATATGCAAATGCTCCCCATATTCCTACCCAAGACCTTTTTTACACAAGTGTCTAACATGCTTACTACTTTCATATGAAACTCGCGGAAGCCACGAATAGCTATGAAGGTACTACAGCGCCCTAAGCACCATGGAGGTTTGGGTGTCCCAGACTTGCAACGGTACTGCCAGGCCATTGCCCTGCAGAGGATTCTAAATTGGCGCTTCCATGGTCAAACCAAACTATGGGTGACCATGGAAAAATACATGGCAGGAACCTGTACTATGCCCCGTGGCTTTCGTGGGAACACAGGGGATTGTCGGAAACTACGTCCCCGTTAACGATATCTATGCTTAAAACATGGGACCGAATTAACCGAGCACTAAACTTGGCCCCCCTGTGTCCCCACTGACGCCTCTGTGTGGATTCCTCTGGTTCCCACCGGGGGAACATGCAGGCTTCTTTGGAGCCTGGGTGGAAGATAAGAATGCCAGCTGTGGTAAATTGCTGAGAAATGGCAAAATATTACCCTTTGAATCCCTGGGGAACAGGCCTGGTAGACCGCAGCTAAACTTCTGGAAGTGTAGGCAATTGCACCATTTCTTCGAGGTACACAGTAGCTCTATAAGAGATATCGCATTGCTCACACCTTTTGAGAGACTGTTCATAGCGGAAGATCCGATCCCACGCATGATTTCAGAGCTTTACCTACTGATAGGGTCCTCGGCCTCTGCCTCCAAACCCATTTGTATACGTGCCTGGGAAAGGGACCTTGGAAAAGTGTTCTCTGAAACTCAGTTAACACATTTATACTAACTCACGCACTCCAGCTCAGTGGACTCCAAGATGCAGGAGACAAATTATAAGTTATTGACACACTGGTACAGAGTCCCCTCTGACTTAGCACGGATATACCCGGCCAGCTCAGATGTGTGCTGGCGGGGATGCGGAGGCCGAGGTACCCTGCTACACCTGTGGTGGGAATGCCCTCCAATAGAGACATATTGGCGTACTATTAGAGACCAGATTAAAGATATCCTTGGGATAGATGTTCCCTTCTCCCCAGATCATTTCCTCTTACATTACCCTCCCATGCCAGTCAGTCGCTACAAGAAATGCGCACTACCCCACTTACTAAACGCTGCTAAGCGGCTACTTCCAATCTTCTGGAAGAAGGCACAAATACCGAGCAAGGAGGAGTGGATACATAAGGTAAATGAGATTAGAGAAGCAGAGAAATGAGTAGCAAAAAGTAAGGGTACTACGGACAAGCATACAGCCATATGGTTAGTATGGATAGAACACTTCCATGACACTATCCATGTGTCCTCCAGTCTGGATGTGTCCTTATTAAAGCTGGCAGACCCAACATTGGGTCATCGTGACCTTCCTAATGTCCGAATGTCTCTCGGCTACCTGGGACTCCTCTTCTCATTGGCTGAAACAGCACTGCAGCGCCATTGGCTCCTGCTATCAATCAAAGTCAGTCAGCCAATGAAGAGATAAGGGGGGGCGGAACCGGGCCACAGCTCCATGTCTGAATGAACACAGGGAGCAGCGGCTCGGCTCGGGTGCCCCCATAGCAAGCTGCTGGCTGTGGGGGCACTCGGCAGGAGGGAGGGGCCAGGAGATCCAAAGAGGGACCTGAGAAGAGGAGGATCTGAGCTGCTCTGTGCAAATCCACTACACAGTGGAGGTAAGTATAACATGTTTGTTATTTTTAACAAAAAACAAAACAAAAAAACAAGTCATTACAATCATTTTAAATATACGACTTTTTGAGGGGGCGTGACCGGATGTTGAGGTGAGGAGCGAGAGAGGACGCCGTGACTGAGCTCAGCCCTCTCCTCCCGCTCCATGCCTGGCGCCCGACAGTGTGGGACCTAGGAGGCTGCCTGGAGCAGTCAAACACAGCTGTCGCAGGGGATGTGACCGCCGCACGGAACCGGAGCCCAACTGCATAGCGCTCTGCTAGGAAATACACCGGCAGCGCCTGTCCCTGTGAGAGAGGGGGGCGCTGACACCTGGGATCGAGCGGAGCTGAGCGGTACTGGAAACCCCTGGAAGGACTAAGCAGCACAAAATCCCGGCCGGAGCACTGGAGGGGTGAGTTGCTGGCTGTATGTGTATCCACAGCATAAAAAGCCTAGCCACGCAGAGACATTGACACTGATATCCTGGTAAGGAGATTGTGGCTGTATAGGCTTAGGTCGCAAGGCAGGGGACTAACACGGTGCTTGGCAAAGCAGCATATTATCAGGACACTATCTGGAATGTCTAAGAAGAAAGGGATGGAGGATGGGTCAGTCCAGCAAGGGACAGGGGGTCTCGGAACCCGCAGCGCTAAGGAGAAAGGGAACCAAGCAGCTACCAAACTGGAGCGCTTTGCGCACACCCCAAATCAAACCCCTAACAAATCCAGCAACTTAGGAGGGGGCCAACAGCAGATAGGTCACCCTGGGAGGAGAAGTCAGGCCCAGGAGAATGGGACTCTGGTAATTCCACCATCAGCTATCCAACTGGCAGGCTCAGCTTCAAGGGGGACCTCAGATAAACAGCAAAACTTGGGCCTAGAAGGAGCAATAGGGGGAGACCAGAGCAACTTGGGTGAGAGAGAGCCATCCCTGCAAGATATCCTTACTGCTGTCAATACCTGTAAGCAGTCAATCACTGAGCTGTCTGAGCAATTTAAAAGCATTAGAGATGATCTGCTTGTGGTTAAAGGGGAAGTGCGTACGGTCTGCACCCGCACAACAGCACTTGAGGAGAGATTCAGCCAAATGGAGGATGATGTATACCCATTAAAGCAAGAGGTGGCACTTATGAAAATCCAACTAAGGGATTGTCTACAGAAAATGGACAGTATGGAAAACAGGCTACGCAGAGAGAACCTGAGGGTACTAGGGCTCCCAGAAGGCTGCGAGGGGAATAACCCCATTCAATTCATGGAAGACTGGCTGAGAGAGAAGTTCGGCAGGGACTCTTTTTCTGCTACATTCGCTGTTGAGCGGGCACATAGAATAGGCCCCAAAATCTTAGCACCAGGAGGGCGCCCCAGACCCTTTATTTTTAAACTTTTATGCTTTCGGGACAAAATCACTATTTTACAGAAGGCAAGAGAGATAAGGAACATCCAGCATAATGGAGTCAGGATTTCAATTTACCCAGACTTCTCCCCTGAGCTGCAGAGGCAAAGAGCTAAATTTGGAGACTGTAAGCGTAAGCTTCAACAACTCAGAATCAACTACGCGCTTTTGTTCCCGGCGCGATTGCGGGTCTCAGCTCTAGGAGAAGTTAGGTTTTTTTCCACTCCCAACGAAGTGTCAACTTGGCTAGAGAGTATTGAGGAAAGAATTAAGAGAGGAGAGGGGAGCTAGGTGCCGTTTGGAACTCCATCCTGTCTCTTTTTTGAATTTTTTTTCTTTTTTTTGTGTAATATTTTTTGGTGCTTTTTTCTTCCACTGGATTTCTTAGCTTTTTTATTGTATTATGTTATTGGTTGTTTTCTCACTGGATTTTTCTTTGTTAATGCAATAAATGGAGAGTGGAGCGGGGGGAGGGGGGAGGGGGGATCAAGCAAATATTAATATGATAACTTATAGGGGAAAAAAAAAAAAATGCACAAGGTAATAGCACAAAATATTTTCTTTTTTATTCTCAAAGGGGGAAAAAAGTCCCCCCTTACTGGACTTGGTTCACGGTTTTTGTCCTTTTTCTGTTTTCAAACCTCAAAAAAGTTTTCTGAAGGTCACAATAGGAGCCCGGGGGTTAGGCCCTAAGGTGGGCTTGGGGGTGGGGTGGGGGTGGGGGGGAGGAGGGGTCTGGAGAAGGGGGGATGCTGGGATGCTGGGAGGGTCTGGGGGGTGGGGGGTGGGGGGGAGAAGGCACGTGTGTAATCAGAGGTGGAAGCTAGGGTGTGGTATGAGTGGACATGATTGGTTCCAGGCTGACGGATTAGAGGGATGGGTAAGAGATAGGGAGTTATGCTATGTATCCCCTTATTATACCTGTAATGGGAGTTGGTTAGTTCCGGCAGGAGATCAAAACAACGCAACGGTACTAGATAGAATGGCCCATTAGTATTAAAGGAGGGAGTGGTAAGATCCCGGATACGGGTATGGGTAAAAGGATCAATATATGCTCATGGAACGTAAGAGGAGTAAGGGATAAGGTTAAAAAACAAATAATTTTTTCAACAGCTAAAAAGGGGAACGTCAAGATACTCTGCCTACAGGAGACGCATCTGGTTAGAGCCACACTTGAAACTTTGAGTAATAAACAGTTCCAGATGCAGTATCACTCTACCCACTCATCATATTCGAGAGGGGTGAGTGTACTGATAAGCACAGATCTGGCCTTCTCCTGCGGGCAGAGTAGGTTGGACGATAAGGGAAGGTATATTTTTCTTTTTTGTTCAATAGAAAATAGAAGATATATATTAGCGAATGTGTATATTCCCCCCCCCCATTCTGTACAGAGGTAATGGAGGACTTAGCCAGGTTTGTAGCAGACTTCCCGGGGACACCGATAATAGCACTGGGAGATTTTAATATGACGATGGACAGGAGCATAGACAGGTTCCCGTCGAGGCCCGGAGCTGGAGAGACCAACAGGAGCCCCCTTTTGCAGTACTGTGATGAATTAGGATTGGTAGATATTTGGAGGAGGAGACACCCTGGAGTGAGGCAGTATTCGTGTCACTCCAGGACTCATGCTACCTTGTCTAGAATTGATCTCGTACTGGGGAATGAAGAGGCACTAAGTGTAGTGGAGAAGATAACATATGAGCCAAGGAGCGTCTCAGACCACACGCCAGTTATAGCCTCCGTGAGAGTGGGGGGACAGTATGGTAGGGGGAGCTGGAAGATTAATCCCTTCTGGCTTGAACTTATAGGAGAAGAGGAGAAAATGATGGAGGGGTTGTCTGAATTTATTAGTATAAATCTAGGATCGGCCCCACTTGGGGTGGTCTGGGATGCCTTAAAGGCACATATCCGAGGTGCTCTAATCCAGAGAATAGCGTATGTTAAAAAACAGTCACACGCTGAGGAAATGGAAGCTAAAGAAAATGCAAGATTGTCAGAGGCGCACTTCGTAGCAATACCATCCCAGGTGAATCACGAGCGCTGGGCGAGGAGGCAAGACGAGTACAGTAGGGTACTTCGGGAAAAGGCAGAAAAGATCAGGTCCTTTCAGAGACTGGGCTTTTTTGGAGAGGGAGAAAAAATCGGAAAGGCCCTGTCTCTGATAATTAAGGCAAATGGTCCCCCAAGTGCAGTGCCGGCAATTAAAGGGAGGGAAGGTGAAATAAGAAAAGATACTCAGGACATAGTAAACGAATTTAAAATATATTTTGAGAAGCTATATAGTTCCTCTGGGGTAAATGTAGAAGGGGAAATGCAGGGTTTCTTTGAGGGACTAGAGATAACTCCGGTATCAGAGGAAGATCGGGAAATGCTGGATGCCCCATTGACCCTTAAAGAATTGCAGTGGGCTGTTGGAGATATGGCGGCCCAAAAATCCCCGGGCCCGGACGGCCTGCCTATAGAATTATATAAAAAATATGGGGAGGTACTGTTACCCTTATTGCTGGAGGTATTTAATGGGGCCAGGGAGCAGGGGGCTCTACCCCCCTCAATGGCAGAAGCTATAGTAATACTTTTGTTAAAAGAGGGGAAGAACCCAATAGAGATGTCTTCATATAGGCCCATATCGCTTTTGTGCTCGGATGTGAAGATCCTTGCCAAAGTACTAGCTGCAAGGCTTAACTAAAATAATCCCTAAACTAATACACCCGGATCAGTCTGGGTTTATCCCAAACAGATCCACAAGCACGAACATAAGGTGGGTATATCTTAATATGCAAATCCCCATAGAAAACAGCGGTAGGAGAGCAATTCTGTCGCTTGATGCGGCCAAGGCCTTCGATTCCCTGGAATGGCATTATCTATGGAAGATATTAGCGGAATATCAGCTTGGCCCTGGGTTTGTACGGTGGCTAAGGTTGCTGTATAGTGAGCCAAGGGCCAAGGTGAAAATCAACGGGCAATGCTCGGAGTGGTTTCAGCTGAGCAGGGGTACAAGACAGGGGTGCCCTCTGTCCCCACTGCTCTTTGCATTGGCAATTGAGCCCCTGGCGGCGGCTCTAAGGATGGCACAGGGCATACAGGGATTTAAGAGAAGTAGAGGGGAGGATAAAGTGGCCCTGTATGCCGATGATATTTTATTATTTTTGGCGGATACGCAGGAGTCACTGGAAACAGCTATAAGGATAGTGAGGGAGTTCGGAATCTTTTCTGGGCTACTGATCAATTGGGAGAAGTCAGTGATTCTGCCTATCGATACCCAGAGTGAGCCTCTCCCACACCAGGCATCCCAAGTCCAAGTGGTCAGGCAAATGAAATATTTAGGGATTAATATCACCAGAGACCCATGCCAGTACATATCTGGGAATTTAGTTCCATTGATGAAAAAGTTGAAGCAGAAATGTCAAGTATGGAGACGCCTGCCCCTCTCAGTCGCCGGGCGCTGTAATCTGATTAAAATGGTCTGGCTACCTCAAATCTTATATGTTTTGCAAAACTCTCCTGTTTGGATTCCCAAGCACTGGTTCAAAAAAATGGACAGCATATTCAGAGAACTTATCTGGAAGGAAAGGGTGGCTAGGATCGGGTTGGAGACGCTACGGTGACCAGAGGGGAAGGGGGGCCTGGCGGTACCAGATCCGCGGGGCTACTTCCTGGCAGCCCAACTGCAACAACTTGGGGGCAGCAATAGGCTGGGAGAAGTAGGAGCAGGGGGCAGCGTTTTATTGAACGACACTAGACACGATACAGTGGCGGAGGGATTAGAGGCAGATTCATTTTGTACCAAATGTCCTACCACCCGGATGATGTGTAAAGTTTGGGCGCAAGCTAAAAGAACCTTGGGATATGCCGGTTTTGCGGAATTTTCGCCACTTTGGGACAACAATAGCCTCATGGAGCTTAAAAAAATAGGGCGCGTAGAGGAATGGGACCGGTTGGGTATTCACTACCTTGCACAGGTATATAGGGCAGGGAAATTAAAGTCCTTTCGGGAACTGGTAGAGGAGTATGCGATCTCCAACAGGTCATTTTATAGATATCTGCAACTCAGGCATGCCCTGGAGGCACAATTTGGGAAGGAGGCACCAGTGTGGTGCGAAATGACCTCTTTGAGAAAGCTAATCGATGCGGGCTCCACAAAGGGGCTGATCTCAGATATGTATGGCTGTTTGAAAGCAGTAGCTCAAGAAGGTCTGGTTGAAAATAAAAACAGGGCTAGATGGGAAAAGGATGTGGGAACAATGTCCGACGATCAATGGGATCAAGTTTTGGCGCTGGGTACCAGGGTCACTCTTTCTCCTTCACAAGTGATGTCTCATTTGTATCTGTTATATAGAGCATACTATACACCCCTGAAACTATTCAAGTGGGGCAAGAGACCTGATGCGAAATGTCAAAGATGTGCAGGGGGGCATGGGGACTTGATCCACATGTTCTGGCGCTGCCCCAAGCTGCACAGATATTGGGTAGGAATAGTGGGGAAAATAAATTTAGTGTTTGGGACATCGCTGAGGGTGGAGGCGGGAGAGTGCCTGTTAGGTCTGAAGGGGGAAGGAGGAATCTCAAAGGACATACAGACGGCAAGAGACAGATGCTTGTTCCAGGGAAAAAAGCTTATTGCGCAGCATTGGCAGAGGAGGGAGGCCCCGACACTGACAGAATGGGAAAACGCAGTAAGGGAAGTGATATGTAGGGAAAAATATATCTACAAGAAAAGGGGTAACTATAAGAAATTTAAGAAAATATGGAAAGCATGGTTGGATTGGGAGTGAGTTGAATAAGAGGTAAGAGAGGTTGATACAGGATGAGAGGAATGCAGAGTATGTGTGAGGATGTATGTCAGGTGAGGGGGGGTAATGGGGAGGGGAGGGTAAGGGAAAAAAACAGGGGAAAATGAAGAAATTGTTCCTATATTTCCCTTTTTGTAAGATACAGTCTATGGATATGTTTATATCGGTATATACTGGATGCAGAGGAATCTAGGGGAATAACGGATGACTCCACTGAGCTGGCGATTTTAATGGCAGTCACTATTTGTATATCTTTCTCTTTTTTCTTTGCCTTCTTTTTTCTTTTTTTTCTTGATGTATTTGTTGTGCATGATGTATCGGATAACTTTTTCAAATAAAGAGATTTAAAAAAAAAAAAAAAATATACGACTTTACTACCACTTTAAGTACGGCTCCACTTTAACTACTTGCTAGTAAGTGATACTACACCACATAAAATGTTTTTGTTCAATCTCTTTTTATTAGAAAAGTCTTTCCAATATTCAGGTAGTCACAGAAAAAGTTGGGGCTTCCATTAACAAACATGTTACCACTGCGTGTGCCATAATACACAGAAGGGGGCGTCCAAAGGAAAAATAAAATGGCATGGCCAAAGTTTCTCTAAGCCAGTGGTTCTCAACTCCTGTCCCCAGGACTCACTAACAGGCCAGGTTTGCAAGATAACTGAAATACATCACAGGTGATATCATTTGCTGCTCAGTGATTGCAGTATTGTAGTCTGCATCTCCCCAAGGTAATACTTAAAATCTGGCCTGTTGGTGGGTCCTGAGGACAGGAGTTGAGAACCACTGCTCTAAGCTAAAACAAGATGGCCTTATGGCTGTCATAACTGTCTTACAGTTAGGGGGCGCTGTTCTCCTGTGTTTCCATAGAAAGAACAGGTTTTGGGGCAACCTGACCACAGTCTCCGCTCATGGAGAAAATAAGGGGAGGGAGTTAGGGGGATAAAGCCTCATTTGCGGCTTTAGTGTCACTTTCAGCCTTTTTTTGGAAGGTTAAATGGCTGTTTAGAGCTAAGCATTGAAGGCTGAGCAGGGGGTTTATTGTTAAGGGCCTCTCCTGCATTGTGGAGTCCTTTTCAATGGTTTCTTGAATAAGAATGCACTGGGGGCCCCCACTTTTTTTTTCCCTCCTCCCTCAGCCGGAACACAAGTGCTTCGTATGGGGGAGGCCTGGAGCTTCCTGCAGGTCGTGATGGTATTCACAGCCTCCATCGCTTCAGCTCCCTCTTTCTTTCTGTCTCTCTTTCTTTTTTTTTTTTTCTGCAGTTTAACCCGGGCAGAGAGACTCACTGATCTCTGCTTGACACCCAATTACCACATGAATGCACAAGAGTGGCTGAAAAAGGCCTCTCACTTTTGCTGACCCCCTCACTCCTTATGCTGAGAGGCTGCGGATCAAACAAAGCTACTGCAGGCAAGCCTTCATTGTCACCCCTGCAGAGGGGTCCTCCTCTATTTCAAACCAACTATTGTCTGCCATTTTATTAAATGCTTTCACTGCACAGGATGCAAACAGCTGTTCCAGGCCTGCCGTATACTCTATGCAGAACTGGCTGGCCTTTTTTTTTTTTTAATTGCCTCCACTATTTCTTCCCTCGCGCTGCAGAGATGATGGCAAACGTTCTTCATTACTCAAAAAGCAAAGCCTGCTGGACCGAAGTCATTGGAATTAAAATGAAACTTCACCTTTTCACCCCAGAGAACAAAAAAAAAAGTCACTACGTCTTCCCAGGCTCTTATAGGCTTTATTTAGATGTACAGGTATAGTTTATGGCAATATTTTTCCCCCAATGTAATTCTGTATCTTTAATTTTTAGAGTGCAGTGTCGGGTGGGTGGGGCTTAAAGGTTACGTTCACCCACAACAGATTTTTCAAATTCGTAGTCTGCAAGCTAAATCACTGGCATGCTTTTGTTATCTCTTTTGAAGGTACCCCGTTAAATTGATAGACACTTTAACATCTCCAATTGTGCCCAAAAGCCATGGCCAATACAAAGGATGGTGTCATACTTCCCCAATAAATATCCATAATATGAAAAATTATGGGATAATCCAGCTGTATCATAGCAACATCCTCATTTTTTCCTTTATAGTAAAACTGTGTTCATTTTAAAAGTTCTATAGTGCAGGCAGATATATATATAGCATTCCCCTAAATATACCTCTGTATTGGTGTATTGGAACATACGCTGTGTAGCAAATTCCTGAGGCCCCTGAGGCCTAATAGTGACCTCCAGAGTTAGGGACAGCTGACATCCTTCAGTGTAGAGTGGGTTACAAGGCATGGTGGGTGTGATGCAAGATGAAATGGTGGGCGCCAGACACTTTATTGACAGCAAAGAGATTTATTGTCTCTTAAACAGAACTGTGGCAGAGGAGGTTAGGGCCAGGACACCCTTAGGTAGATGCAATGTTGATTGGCAGACTCTGAGACTTCTATAGGTAGACAGCTATACAGGTGAAGGTCTCCAGCCGGACATCACTTCTGTATAGGTAGGACAGCTGTCATCTATGGCAACAATCTTGTAGCTGTTACTAACGGTAAAGGTATTCAACTATCTGCAACACGTACAGTTCTCTTTATCCCACACTCACTCACTGTGGGTCTTCACGCAACGAGCTCCCAGTCTCTCTCACTTCAGATCCACTAGCCATTCGATCCCCTGAGCTCTTTCACTGTAGCACTTTTATCTTCCTCGAGAGCCACCCCCGCTTCACTGCTGGGTCCCTGGCTTTACACTTACAGATACTCCTCAAGCTTCACCCCTACTGACATGTTGGGTCCCTAGCTTGGCACTCCACAAGCGTCACTTCTGCTGTCCCGCTGGGTCCCTGACTTGGCACTTGCTGATGCTTTCCCACTTCTTCACCGTCCCCGGCTGGTGAGAAGTCTGCTCTGGTACTGGTCTCCGCTTACTCACAATGATCTCCGGTAGTAATGTTAATGGTCCCTTTGTGTCGACAGCCTCCCCTCTACCTCCGACCACGACTGTTTCCCCCGCTGGCGGAACTGTTATTTCTGGTTGGACTATAAGACCGCAGCCCCAACCCTGCACTACTTTTGGATAGGCTCTCAACTTGCCTAGCAGCCAGATGCCCCCGGGATAGGCCTTAGGTTTCTGGCCTAGCAGCCTGGGGCAATACAACACACATCCACCCAGACAGCTGTCCAGGTGGCACAGAACCCCGATCACCTGACTCCACAAAAATATATAGGCTCTCCCAGCAAGCCAAGGGACCCAAGAAAATCCCTGCCCATTGGGAAAGCCTCACCTGTCATGATCATAAAAAAAAAAAACAATCGAGCTTCGAGGGTCCCCACCACTGGTGAAAAATTGGGGCTCCTACGACTTATGGTTCCGGAGATACGGGGCTCCCCTTGCGCAGCTTGTCAGAAGCTACATACAGAGCAGCCAGTTTACATACAAGCTGGCACACTCTGTTTGCAGCAGACTGAGAGGGTGAGCTCACAGTGCCTCTCACTTCTTGTCAGAAGCACTGAGATCAATGGATAGCTTGGATTCTTGGACCAATGGTAAAGTACCATTGGCCCAAGCTGTCCAATAAAAATGCTGCAGTGGAGGCACGCCTCTCACTGCAGTGTCATAGAAGGGGGCATGTGTCTAAAAGACAAATACTCCCTTCCAGCCCAGCCCTCTTAATTACAAGGAAAAAACATGGGTTTATGTGTATAAGATTTACCCACAATCCCATGTTTTTTTCGCACAGTTAAGAGGGAGAATTCGAATCTGCTGCTGTTGAAAAGGTACTGTTTTAATCAAACTAAATCATATATTTATATGCTATATGTTATAACATAATAATTTATTATTTATCTATTTACTGTGAAATTACTGGTTTGAAGTTATAACTTCAAACTTCAGTAATTTGTCCATTAAGCCACCTGCTTGAGTATAGTTTTTGAAAATATATTAAATTACCTTTAAAATAATATATATTAATTATTTGTATATTACTTACTTATGGTAATTAACCCCTTGCCACCCAGGCCAATTCTGACACTTCTCTCCTACATGTAAAAATCATCATTTTTTCGCTAGAAAATTACTCAGAACCTCCAAACCTTATACACACACACATATATATATATATATATATATATATATATATATATATATATATATATATATATGTATATATATGTATTTGTTTTTTACCAGACACCCTAGAGAATAAAATGGTGGTCGTTGCAACTTTTTTATGTTACAAGGAATTTGCGCAGCAATTTTTCAAATGCGTTTTTTTAAAAAGAAACTGTTTTATGAATTAAAAAATAAATAAAAACACTAAAGTTAGCCCAATTTTTCTCTATAATGTGAAAGATGATGTTACGCCGAGTAAATAGATACCTAACATGTCATGCTTTAAAATTGCGCACACTTGTGGAATGGCGTCCAACTTCAGTACTTAAAAATCTCCATAGACATACAGATACCAATCTCTTTTTTTAAACGAGTACAAGCTCTCTTCACCTGCTTTGTGTGGGCTCACAAAAAACCCTGCCTCCTTTGTACCCAAATGTCTCTATGAAAACGAAACGGGGGGGCTGGCATTACCAGATGTTCAGGAGTATTACCAGGTTATTCACCTCGGCAGAGTGCTTGATTGGCGGCGCTATACTGTATCCAAACTTTGGGTACAAATAGAACAAATCCAAACTAAAATACCCTTGAAGAATGCTCTATGGTGCTATGACTCTTTACCTCAAGAGATGAAATCTCACCCCCTGATAGAGACCAGTCAGACCACATTAAGGCAAATCTCCCAAACTGCCCTGCAAGCTTCTCTTATGACAAAAAAATCACCATTATCCCCAATTCTAGGACATCCACAATTTTTGCCAGGCCTTCAATCCGCAGAATTCAAAACCTTACGTTACTCAGACTGTGACCATGCCTCTAAGTTAGTTACTGCGGGGCAGTGGCCCTCCATCCCAAAGTTAACCAACACTGCGGGCCCCTACCAACTTTCATTCTGGAATGCGGTGCAAATGCACCATTTCCTGCACTCTATTCCAAACCCCCAGAGCTTTTCTCGTCAACTGACGACCTTTGAAGAGTATTGTTCTGGGACGATCCTTTACCCCAAGTTGTCTCCAAAACGTATTCCCTTTTGAACACATTTTAAAGTATTTAAAGGGGATATATAGTGATGAGTGCCATATTATATATAGGATTTTCGGTAAAAGTATCATTTTAAATAGGCCTATACGACCCATTACCCCCACCGGTAATCTTGCCCATGTTTGGTTTTTAGACTTAATGAATGGGATTAGGGGTTTCACATTTAGGGGGATAAAGTCTGTTGATGACCTGGAGACATGAATACCCAGATGTTTAAGAGTACTCACTCTCACTAGGGGTAGATCCGCCTGTTCTTTCAATGGGGGGAATATATCAATGGGAAGAATCTGGGACTTGTCCCAGTTCATTTAGAGCCCTGAGAACCTGCCAAAGTTCTCGATAATCTGTAGGGCCGTCTGGAGGGAAGGACCTGAGTCTGAAAGATATAGTATCATATCATCGGCGTAAAGCCTCACCCTTTCCTCCACTGTGCCTGAGGCTAGACCGTGAACATCTGGATGTTCTCTGAGTGCCACTGCCAGGGGCTCCACCACCAGCGCGTACAGCAGTGGTGAGATGGGGCATCCCTGCTGCGTCCCCCGAGAGAGTTGGAAGGCAGCAGATGTCCATCCGTTAGCCACGACTCTAGCCTGAGGAGCATTGTATAGAATAGTGAGCCACTGAATAAAGTAGGACCAAGCCCAAAGCTACGTAGGCAATGCCACAGGTATTGCCATTCGACTGAGTTGAATGCTTTGGCTGCATCCAGGGAGACGACTACTCTAGATCCTATTTGCTGATGGGAGGCTTGAGCATTCATGAAGAGGCGTCTAGTATTAAAGGCCGTGTTTTTGGCTGGCATAAAGCCAGTCTGGTCTGGGTGTATAAGGGAGAGAATAACCTTATTTAGACGTAGGGCTAGGATTGTTGCTAGAATTTTGATGTCAGTTTGTAGGAGTGAGATAGGCCTATATGATTCGGGTAGGTGAGGGTCCTTGCCTGGTTTAGGGATTAAAACTATAATGGCTTCACGCATGGATTCAGGGAGGGCATTAGCTTTTAATATTGCTTGGTATAAAGTAGGGCTGAAACAACTAATCGATTAATCGACAACTAATCGATTATGAAATTAATCGATTACTATTTTCATAATCGATTAATCGGCCAGTAACATAATAGGATTAAAAAAAACTAAAATGAGCCCTTTATAGTACAAAAAGAGCAAATAATCGCTACTGTAGATGTTACTTTCACAGTTCTACAGTAATAAAATGAACCCCTTACAGTAGTGATTATCTGCTTTATTTATTTTTTTTGTACTTCAATGGAGAAGCTGCAGAAAAGCATGTAATGCATTTTTTGCAGCAATTTGTGTTTTTTAATGTGCCCAACAATAAATTGGCCAAAAAAAATGCAAAAACGCAAATCGCAGCAAAATGACGTGCGTAAAAATCAAAATGCACTGCAGAAACAGATCAAAAGAAAACTGCCTAGGTGTGTAGCGAGCCTTATTCTGGCCACACCGATCAATTTTCAGACGAGAATATTCAGACGAAAAATCTTTGTACATTCGCTGAATGAAAGAATGTTGTTTGAAATTTTCACTTGTTTTTAACATTCTGTTTTTAAAATGAATGTAATTTCTGAATGAAAACCACATACACTGAAAATTCCTTTGACCAAGAAGTTTTCTATTTCCAAATTTTCCCGTCACTGTGGTTGAAAACGAATGTCGACTTGACCCCATTAACGATTAGAAAATCGAACGAACGTTCTTAAAATGAAATGTTTTTTTGAAGGAAGACATTTGATCTCTGAGTCTGATAATATTTATCAGATTCACCCTTTAATAGTATGTACAGTACATCTCCTCTAATAGTATATACAGTATATCTGTTCTGTCATGCTCAGGTGTATTAGATATTTTGCTCCCTAACCATATAGTTGGGTATTTATATTTACCACTGCATAGAGATATTTAAGAATAAATTGCCTTTTTTTAAAACTTTACATATTAACTAAATTATACGCCACACTTTTTTTTTAAGGTATTAACCGATTAATCGATTAATCGAAACAATAATCGGCCAACTAATCGATTATGAAAATAATCGTTAGTTGCAGCCCTAGTATAAAGTGATTAGTCTGGGGATAAGGGTTTCTGAAAAATGAGCGTAAAATTCAATGGGTAACCCGTCAGAGCCCGGGGCTTTAGCTTTGGCAAAGTGAGAAATAGCAAGTTTAATATCATCTGTGGACATTGGGGCTTCGAGCATCTCAACTTGTTCTGAATTAAGTTAAGGGAGTGTAAGGGTATCAAATAAATTTACTAAGTCTTGTGTGGGATAATTAACCTTGGATGTATATACATCCTTAAAGAATCTTTCAAATTCCTTGACTATCAAGGCGGGGTCTGTAATGACTCCTGTCGTGGCGGATCGTAGGGTAATGACCACCGGGGGTCTGGAGTCGAGGTGCGCTAGGTAAGCTAAGAGCTTACCCGGGAGTTCCCCGTGTTCAAAGGCCTTTTGTTTACTAAAGAACATCTTATATCTGGCCCGCTTCTGGCACATCTGATCGACCGCCCTGGTGTGTAGCTTCAGCTGTGCCAGTGAGGCTGGTATAGGAGATGTCACATAATCATTTTCCATTTCCGCTAGTTGCACTAAAGCTTGGGTATAGGTGAGCCTAGAATTCCTCCTAAACCTCGATAAACATTTGGTGAGGAGCATTCTAGCATGTTTTTTGAATGCTTGCCATACATTCAGCAGGGTGGATGTGTCGGTGTTGTTTTGAAAAAAGAAACCCCATTCTAGGATTAGCCTGTCTGTGTCAGGAAGTACGGTTAGCCAAAAAGGTTTCAGCCTCCAATTTAGGAGAGGGGGATTGTCATAAGACGACAGTTCAACCCAATAAGAGGAGTGGTCAGAGAGCAGTCTGGGGCCAAATCCAGCACCATGTAACCTGGGGATTAAAGTACCGGATATCAATGCTTGATCTATATGGGACATAGTGGAGTGAGAACTAGAGAAACAGGAGTAAGCTTGGCGTTTTGGGTAGAGATGGTGCCAAGTATCCACCAAGTCAAAACTTGTCATCAGTCTGTTGAACCTAGTGTCATGATCCGGCATGGGTGTTTGTAAGGCCTGACTCAGTCGATCAAGGGAGGGGTTGGTTACCATATTAAAATCTCCTAACCATATTGCTGATACACCCGGGTATCTGGCCATGAACGAGAATCCCTCACTGAGAATAGTGGAGTTGAAGGGGGGGGGGAATGTACCAGGCAAGTATTAATATGGGGTTACCCGCTATTTTAGCATGCAATAAGACGTATCTACCCTGAGGGTCTAAAACCACAGATTGAACCTCAAAGGGTACTGACTTGGCCACAGCACTGAAATGCCCCTGGAATATGAGGTATGGGTAGAATGGTATGCCCAACCGATCCAGGGGCGCCGCAGCGCCCGCTGCAGGTGGCCTTGCACATGGGTCTCCACCAGCACAACTACATCAGCCCTCTGATTTTTGAGGAAGGAAAACAAAGCAGTGCGTTTTAGTTTATCACCCAAACCACGGACATTCCATGTCAGGAACTTTAGTCTTGCCATAAGTATAACATGGAATGAGGGTTGAGCCGGATAGGCTCACACATTTCAAGTATGCATTGGCATTGTGGTACGCCTGTGTGAATACAGCTATAAAGCGATAGAGCATTTAACCTTGGCATATCGATGGTCATATTTGTGCAGCAAATACATACTATAAACACCAAAAACGTGGAAATTAGTAGTAACGAAACCCTAACACTCCCAGCTCTGCACACACCCCAATTTGTGCAAGCATATATCCCAAACAAAGTGCCCAACTTGTAGGAGTATCGTATCGAACACCAGCTCAGTGACCTCCCAGATGGGGACACCAGCTGGGGCAGTTGACTTAAAAACATGGGTACTATAGTCATTTGAGGGGGTACTTCCTCCGATACTCCTCCAGGAGCAAGGGGGGCAAAAATCCTCTGGAACTTGCTGCCTGCAGTAAGACCCCGGCGACCAGGGCTGGACTTTCCAATGGGCTTGACGGGGCTCAAGCCCATGGACCCCAGGCCAATAGGGGGCCCCGCCTGTTCCGAAAGCCGCCGAGAGCGGCCAAAAGCCAATGAGAGCGGCCGAAAGCTGCCGAGAGCGGCCGAAACCCGGCTCTGTATCTCGGCAGCGCCATTTTTAAACTGAAAGGCTGCAATGACAAGGCAGCAATGACACTGGAGCAAGGCTACACTGAAAAGGCTGCAAATGACACTGGGGCAAGGCTACACTGACAAGGCTGCAATGACACTGACAAGGCTGCAGATGGACACTGATATTGCTGTATTGATGAGCATTTGAATGTAAGTTTTTTTCCTTAAACTTCCCTCCTAAAAGTTTTTTTCCTTAAAATTCCCTCCTAAACTTGGGGTGCGTGTTATACGCCTATAAATACAGTAATTATCATTTTATCCATTTATATTGCTTTTATTAATCGCGGACCCAGGACGAATACCAGTACAGTATCCTCTACTTATACGCTTATATATTATCTACTTTTGTGAGTAGCCATTTGGCTGTTTTGTCTTGTCCAATTAAACAGAAGTTCTTTAATACTGCACTGAGTCTGGCGCACCTTGTCCTTTTCTATTTCTGTTTTATAGAGCTGTGCATATGTATAGAAGGGTAGGGCCCGAAAGGGACTCAAGCCCAGGGGCCCTCACCACCTTAAGTCCTGCCCTGCCAGCGACTCACCGGTCGTGCACGGCAGGAAAGCTGGAAAACAACCGCGGGACATCTCCGAGCCCGCCGGCGGTAATAAGGCAAAATAAAGTCCCATAATGTATAGAAGCGGTGTCCATACCTGGGCCGTTATATATTCAATATTGTGAGGGGGGGGGCGCACTAGCAGAGGTACAAGAACGAATCTCAATCAAAGAGGAACAGTCTAAACATGAGTGCGATACCCCCTAGAGAGTGTCA
This sequence comes from Lithobates septentrionalis, assembly GCA_037952835.1. Taxonomy (NCBI): domain Eukaryota; kingdom Metazoa; phylum Chordata; class Amphibia; order Anura; family Ranidae; genus Lithobates; species Lithobates septentrionalis. The sequence goes on along the minus strand of JBBDGP010000568.1, from coordinate 57,073 downwards.
AGGGCCCAGGCAATGATTAGTATGAGGTGACAAGTCAATGGGGAAAACTTCCATATGGTACTCACGGCTTATGTAGGTTTAAGCTGGTCTAGCCAGTCACTGGCAGCCCTTGGTTCCTCAAAGAAGTGGACCCTGTCTTCTCCGACGACCCGGAGGCAAGCGGGATACAGCATAGCATACTTAATTTGGTGGACTCGCAGGCGCCGATTGATGTCAGTGAATTGGCTGCGCTGTCGCTGTACTTCTGCGGCAAAATCAGGGAAGGCCCGAATCTTATGGTTATGCAGGGGTATGTTGCCTTTCTCTCTTGACAGGTGGAGGATGGCGTCACGATCCTTATAATTAAGGAATTTGGCGATAAAGACTCGCGGAGGTGCGTCCTGGGGTGGTTTCTTTGCAGGCATCCGATGTGCACGTTCCACAACGAACGATTGCGAAAAGACCTCTCGCCCATATGTGGTTATCAGCAGCTCTTCCAAAAAGGTAGCCGGATTGTTGCCCTCCGTCCCTTCCGGGAGACCATTAAAGTTCATGTGCATGTATTGTTGACAATATAGTGTATATATTGTAATTTGTTTCATAAGAAATGAAAGCTGAAGTGGTTAAAAATGAAAGCTTGACTGGCCACCAGATTCATTTGCGCACTTGCAACTTTAGCTTTCCAATGGCATTGTAAGTGCTAATATTATATCAGTGATAACTGACTTCCCTCACATCATATGTAGCATGAGGTTGCCTGATCTAGGTCAAAGAAGTCTATATAGCAGTATGGGATGCAAAATCAAGATGTGTGAATGTCCATGTGCTATGCTGTATCTTTAGGCCTCGTTCATAGTGGGCATATGAATCCATACCCAGTGTGAGGGCCATATTTACCAGCAGGAGATGCACGGGTGCTCTGTGCATCCTGTGCAGGCAAACCTATTAAGGTCAATTGGGGCATAGCCGCTGCTTCCAATTAACATGAATGGGACTGCCTGCATGGGGATGCACAGAACATCCCTGTGCGGGTAAACATGGCCATCACACAGGGTACGGATTCATATGACCCATGTGAATGAAGCCTTAAAGAGATCTGGGCACCTCAGGTACAAATTAATCTATATGAAAAGATGGTAATCACTATATATGTGCATGACGGAAAAATTAGTTTTGTTTCGTTTTGATTCGTTAATCTAATTATTTAGTTTAGTTCAATTCGATTAATTCGTTCAATTCGGAATTCGTATTCGTAATTTTCAAATTTTTCTTCAAATTTACTGATTTTTTTCAATTCGAAATGTTCAAATCGATAAATTTTTAAATCAGTCGAAACGAAAATGTTATATTGTTTTCGATTTGAATGCAGCAAAGTGAACAAACAAAAGGAAAATCTTCATTAAATGATTACAATGACTCTTTTGGCTTAACAAAAACAGCGTTATTTCGAAATGGTACTCCAATAACACACACAGTCTTTGATTTCAGCATTATGTGTAGTTAGAATTCGACTGGAGTTCAATGTAAAATTAGATTCGAATTTCAGTCTGAATTTCGTTACGTTATTCAGAGCATTCGGTAAAATTAGTTTATATTGTAATTCGGGTATTCAGATATATCTGAATCTCCGAATAACGAAAAATTTCTCTGAATATTAATTTGTAACGAAACGAACCGCACATGTCTATTAATCACGCCAATTTAAAACTAACCTTTGCAGCAAGGTGCTCATGGAAGGGCAATGCACAACACAAACAGACAAAAACTTCCCAGCACCCTTACCAGCTAGCCTGCAAAAAAACAAGTTCGCCCTGTCTAACAATTTGAGTTAAAAACATAAGTCTTAGTTGCACATATATTTGCAAATACATAGAGTATGTAAGCCGCAGTGCCTACGTCAAGGCTCCTCTGTGTACTGCAGTCCTAACAAATTTTTGAGAATCTCCTAAGTTGGAGCATATATAGCAGTGGATAAATTAAGGGCAGGTTGAATCTATTATTAGACAAATATAGGAGCAGTCATTGCTGTCCTCCTGAAAATGCTAATGTATAAAATGTCCTATGAGCCTCCACTTACTAAATAAACTCCCTAGATAACACCGTGGTATAGCTGCAAGCGTTAAACACATCTCATAAAGCATGCAGAAATAAGTAAATCAGATATATACGCTGCACTTCCAAAAAATGAATAAATAATAAACTATATGCAAAATGCAAATTCTGAACAAAGTGCATAAATATACTGAAAAACATACAGTGGTGTGCTCAGTATCTACCCACTGTGAAAAGTGACACTAGTGCAACACAAAAAAAATATAATATATAGGAAATATAAAAAAATACATAAAAACATATATATATTCCTTGTGATAAATAGATGAACATAAAAATCAGGAATAAATGAATACGTGTATATAAAGTGATAGCGTGCATCCATGTGATAAATGATAATAAAATTTAAGAAAAATGTCCACAGGATCATATATAATAAATGATCCACTAAAAGGTGGAAAATCAAATAAAGGTGCTCATGTGTGTTTGTGCAATATCCAATTATGTCAGTACAAGAGTGCTCAAAGTCCATGCGATTCAACTACTGCTGTGTGGGTGATCCAAATGCAAGCTGCAGTGTTCTCACTCAGGTGCTCCCCCCCAGGTGGTAAGCGCTCACCTCAGAGTGTGTGACTTTGCCCTTAAGCTTAGTCAACGCACGCTTTTGAACCACCTCTGGGTTCTGCAGTTTCACCAGAATCCTGGACCAGTCAGCACTATGCCTCGGTATATTAATGAAAGAAAAGGACTTGATAGTGTAATATTGCATGAACAGTTTATTTAATCACAACAAAAACCCCACACGGGATACTCACATAAATCAGGCGCATCAGTGTGCCACTCTGCAGCAGGCAAAAACGTGTGGAAATACCGGACCGGTGTCGGGATGGTATGAGGTTCCTTCCTGGCAGATCACCTGCCTAGCATGCCGTCCTGTCCCTTCCCAACGCGTGTCGATACAAGGGATTTCCTTATCTTCCTCAGGGGGCAATATGATTGGATGTCCAGATCTTCATACTTGTTTTGGATAAGTGACTCAGAAATTATTGAAGACAGTGGATCAGAATCACAGCCAAGCAACCAACATGTTAAAACTCAACTCTCCTCTTTCCAATCCTGCCCCTACCTAGTTCCCCCAATCCCCCCACGGTGTCTTTTAAAAAAAAAATATATTACTTATATATTAAGGCAGAACTTTTTTTGTAGTTTTGGATAGAGAAGGGAATGGTTAGACCTTCTGTCAATATTTCGTTGCTATCTCTACCCTCTGGGAAGATCAATCCCTCTATTTGTCCTGTGACCATTGTCACCGAAGCATAAAGCGAGGGGAAATCCTACATTTTAGAGTTGTCTTGAGATAAGGGGTAATCTTGAATTAGGGGCAACTGTCTAAAATGGAAATTCTCCTTCATTTGAGGAGATTTCTCTCGCTTCCTTTTATGTCTCCAAAAATAAAATGAGCTTTAACCCTTTCCTACTCTATCCACAACTAAAATTAAAAAAAGTTTTGGCTATGCATGAACTTTTTTACAAGTCTTCAGACCGGTCACATGATGCCATAGGATCCTCTACCTCTTCTCTAGTGCTTAGTGGTCCTTAAATGTAAATTCCAACAATCAGTTTTTCCTATTTTCTGCCATTTGGTCTGTTAATTATATTGTTGAAAGGATTTTATTATATCTGTTCGACAAGTACAAAAAAAAAATAAAAAAATTGTTGTTCCATCCAGCCAGAAATATTGTGAGATGATAACTCCTTATGCTCCATGCCTCTCAATTAATGTCAGTTAGCACTGTTCCCTGCTATCTCTGTGGACTACAAGCACCTTTCACTGTTATGGAGAAGAAAGGGAGGTGTTATGTAGTTCCAGTCCTGAATTATAGTTACACAGTTACATAGTAGGCGAGGTTGAAAAAAGACCATCAAGTCCAACCTATGTGTGTGTTTTTATGCATTACAGTAATACATTGTATACCCCTGTATCCCTCTATGTTGTGGTCGTTCAGGTGCCTATCTAATAGGAAATTATCGATGCTCCCCGCTGAAACCACCGCCTGTGGAAGAGAATTCCACATCCTAACTGCTCTTACAGTACCCTCTATCTATGCAGTCTAAGGTTAAACCACTTTTCTTCTAATTTTAGTGAATGGCCACGTGTCTTATTAAATTCCCTTTTACTGAAAAGTTTTACCCTTATTGTGGGGTCACCAGTACGGTATTTGTAATTTGAAATCATATTCCCTCTCAAGCTTCTCCTCTCCAGAGAGAAGAAGTTCAGTGCTCGCAAACTTTCTTCATAACTAATGTCCTTCAGTCCCTTTATTAGTTTTGTTGCCCTTCTCTGGACTCTCTCCAGTTCCAGCACATCTTTCCTAAGGACTGGTGCCCAGAACTGGATATACTCCAGGTGCAGCCGGACCAGAGTCTTGTAGAGCGAGAGAATTATCGTTTTATCTCTGGAGTTAATCCCCTTTTTAATGCATGCCAATATTCTGTTTGCTTTGCTTGCAGCAGCTTGGCATTGAATGCCATTGCTGAGCCTATCATCTACTAGGACCCCCAGGTCCTCTTCCATCCTAGATTCCTCCAGAGGTTCTCCCCCTAGTGAGTAGATTGCATTCATATTTTTGCTACCCAAATGCATTATTTTACACTTTTCTACATTAAACCTCATTTGCCATGTAGTTGTCCACCCCATTAATTTGTTCAGATCTTCTTGCAAGGTTCCCACCTCCATTTGATCGAAACGCGTCGGGCGCTTCCAGCATCCTTCTTGTTGCCCATCTTTGTTTTTATACCCTGTGATCACATTTTATTGTTACCTGGCTTTTTTAGCAATAAAAATCCCACTTTGCTCATCTACACTATGTGGAGCCTGTTTATTTTTTCTCCACATATCCACTGAGAGATCCAACCAGCCTTCTCTTCAGTTTTTTTACGTGACGCACTGTTCCCTCTGAATCGCACCTTGGCCATCCTTTGGGAGGACCCTCCTGGCGGCCCCGGGAGATCCACGCAGAGTTTGACCCAGAAGGTTCGCAGAGCTGTGATGTCCGTTTACAGGCCCTGAGAGGCAACCCGCTCGAGTGACTCCCTGTCACTGACAAGGGAGTCCAATGTATCTGGTAAGAGTTTCTTACACACCATCTTACACCATACTTCTAAGTCACATGCAGTTGTGAGATACAAGCTTGGGGATGATCTGATGATTTACCCGTGTTATAACATCTGTCGTCTTACATCCACGTACCATTTTCAGTGGGACATTCCATGTCATCGGTTTTCTATTCACTCACTGGATTTTTTTCACCTATATTGAGAGACTTATAAGTTTTACCACTGTTATATTTACCATTTGTGGAAATTTGTTTATTTTAGTTGTTTTCTTGATCGAAGACTGTTTGCACAATCTATGCGCTACATTTTACTTTCCCAATGACAGGATTACCAGGTTAAAAAACAGGGAAAAAAAAGGTGTGAAAAAGAAAATGTATACAGCCAAAATTTCTGAGGGCTGGCAAGCTCCAACACTAGGGATGCATTCCTAAATGCACAGAATATAACTGGATACTAACCTACATTAATAGTAATAACATCAGGGGGTCATTGAGCCAGAGAATATCCAGTCAGGGTTATTAGAAGGGAGTCCTGGGTGATCAGGAAGGAATATTTTTTCCTGCTGAAGCAAATTGGATTATGCTTGTTTTTTGTTTTTTTTTTGCCTTTCTCTGGATCAAAAGTATAAGATTGTGTATGTGAAGGTTTTTTTTATGTATATATATATATATATATATATATATATATATATATATATATATATAATATATATATATATATATATATATATACATACATAGTCTATATATATATATATATTAATGATATAGGGTCTGGGATTAAAAGTGCCATTTTAGTGTTTGCAGATGACACCAAGATATGCAGTGTAATAACATCCTTAGAGGATGTCTCCAATTTACAAGCCAACCTCAATGCACTGTTTAATTGAGCAACTATGTGGCAGATGAGGTTTAATGTAAAGTTATGCACTTGGGGACTAAGAATATGCATGCATCATACATACTAGGGGGAGTACAACTGGGGGAAATAATGATGGAGAAGGATCTGGGTGGTCTGGTAGATCATAAACTTAATAATAACATGAAATGGTAAATAATTTAGCACTAGGGAGTGAACTCATATATCAATATGTGAGTGAATAATAAAAAAAAAAACAATTATACAGAAATAACACAAATGGAAATGTGAAAAAGTCCAATAAGTGTGAAGGTCCTTAGAAGGACCATATGCGTCAACCACCAAAAGATGACAAATCAGAGATGGAATACGCTGGCAATGTCCGGTATGATAAGCATCAGGGATGTTACATCTTCAACCAAAAAGGGGAGGTATATCTACTCTTACAGGTGGAATCGAATGTCAGCGACAGCGAGTCATAAAGGCATGGATGCCGGGATCGGCAGATCGACAGAACTCCGAGAAACCCAGGGCCTCCAGACACGACTTCGAAAGGTGTTAGGGACCACCTCCACGCTGAAGTTGGACCTTAGATGTGGAAGGACCAACTGGACCACAAAGGAACTTGCTCCGCTTGCCAAGGGGTGCAACTTTAAACTTTAGAAAACTTCAATAAACAACGAGGTACTGCTGACTTGCTTTGCCTCAATAGAGGCAAAGCAAGTCAGCAGTACCTCGTTGTTTATTGAAGTTTTCTAAAGTTTAAAGTTGCAGTCCAGTCGGTCCTATATCAGCCTATGCTGATCCCTCAAAGCCTTACAAATTACATGTGGATACTAGCAGAGATGGGCTAGGGGAGTGTTATATCAGGAGGCGGAAGGGAAGCTTCGTCCGGTGGCTTATATGAGTCGCAGTCTGAGAAGAATTATCTCCCTGAGAAGAATTATCCGGTACACAAATTGGATTTCCTGGCCCTCAAATGGGCTGTAGTAGACAAGCTATGGGACTACCTATATGGAGCCACGTTCTTGGTGAGAACAGATAACAACCCTCTGACTTACTTGCTGCCCACTGCCAAGTTGGATGCCACCAGACATCGGTGGTTGGCCACTTTGTCTAAATTCCAGTTCAGTTTGAAGTATCGGCCAGGAGTGGGAAATTGAGATGCTGATGCACTTTCCCGAAGACCTTACGCCACAGATACTGGTCAGAAGAACTGGGTCCATTTGCCCCTCGTGGGAATACTAGCGGTATGCCAGGGAGCAGAGCATAGACAGAGGGGCGAAAGGGGCCGAAGCCATGGGGGGTCACACCCTCTGGAGTACCAAGAAACTATTGTGATTTGACACAGGTGCGTAGTCAAGAGCTGCCTCAGTTAACCAGAGAAGACATGAGGAGAGATCAACGCGAAGACCCATTGGACAGCCTTTTAAAGAAATATTTGTCTGTTCAGGATCCCCAGGTGTTGTTAAAAAGTTCCATTGAGGGAGCTAAGGTGGCCTATAAAGAATGGGAACGAATAAGACTGGAAGATGGAGTCATATACCAGAGGGGCCCATCTGAGGAACCAGAGGGTGTTTGTCAACTGTTCCTACCTGAGAAACATCGGTTGGTAGTGCTAGCCGCCCTTCACAATGACCATGGTTATTTAGGTCCAGGTAGAACCTTCAAACTGGTCAGGGACCGATTTTATTGGCCGTCCATGAGGGCTGAAGTAGAGAGTTACTGTTGTTCCTGCATCCAGTGCATTCAGAGAAAGACTTTGCCAAGTAAGGCAGCCCCAATGGACCATCTACAGAGTTAGGGACCAATGGAGTTGATGTGCATTGATTTCTTATGTTTGGAACCTGACTTGAGTGGGCGGAGTAATGTCTTAGTTGTGACAGATCATTTTACCCGTTACGCTCAGGCCTTCCCCACTAGGGATCAGCAAGCCAGTACTGTAGCCAAAAACTTGGTGGAAAAGTTTTTCAATCATTATGGGCTGCCTCAGTGCCTACACTCGGATCAAGGTCGAGACTTTGAGAGTAAACTCATCCGAAGATTGTGTGAGCTCCTGAATATCCCAGAGTCAAGAACTACTCCTTACCACCCTCAGGGGGATCCACAGCCTGAACGCGCTTTAACCGTACTCTGTTGAACATGCTAGGGACCCTTCCTTTGGAGAAGAAGCAACATTGGGGAGACCACAATGCTGCAGTGGTTCATGCCTACAATAGTCCAGCGAATGATTCAACCGGATACTCCCCCTACCGGCTGATGTTTGGGAGGGAAGCTCGTTTGCCGGTGGATTTGGCCTTCGGGACTTCACTAGATCACACATCCCAGGCTTCCTACCGAGGACACGTCGACAGACTTCTGAAGAAGATAAAGACTGCTTATGAGAAGGCTAAGGAAGCGTCTACCACCAGGGAGCAGAGGAACAAGAAAAACTTTGACCTTAAAATGAGGGTTCAGGACCTGAAACCTGGAGATCGGGTGCTATTGTGCAACCTAGAAGTGCCCGGAAAGCATAAGTTGGCTGGTCGATGGCGTTCCCAGCCCTATATTGTCTGTAGACACTTACCTGGACTTCCCGTATATCAGATCCTCCCTGAAGGAAAGACTGGCCCCTTGAAAACTTGGCACCAAAATCATTTTTTCCCCATATCCGAGGCTGTTCGGGTGCTTTCACCCCACTTCTCAGAGACCTACCAGTCTCCTACTCTTAGGAGCCCATGCCTCCAGATGAGGAGAGTGAAGAGGAAGATCTAACCCTTGATTGGTTATGGGTTCCCCCCCTAAAGTGTACAGTTCCTTGCAAAAGTATTCACCCCCTTGGCTTTTTACCTATTTTGTTACATTACAGCCTTTAGTTCAATGTTTTTTATAATCTGAATTATATGTGATGGATCAGAATACAATACAGTCTATGTTGGTGAAGTAAAATTAGAAAAATATATACAAACTATTTTTCAGAAATTAAATATTGATAATTGGCATGTGCGTATTCACCCCTTTGTTATGAAGCCCATAAAAAGCTCTGGTGCAACCAATTACCTTCAGAAGTCACATAATTTGTGAAATGATGTCCACCTGTGTGCAATCTAAGTGTCACATGATCTGTCATTACATGTACACACCTTTTTGAAAGGCCCCAGTGGCTGCAACACCTAAGCAAGAGGCACCACTAACCAAACACTGCCATGAAGACCACGGAACTCTCCAAACAAGTAAGGGACAATGTTGTTGAGAAGTACAAGTCAGGGTTAGGTTATAAAAAAATATCTAAATCTTTGATGATCCCTAGGAGCACCATCAAATCTATCATAACCAAATGGAAAGAACATGGCACAACAGCAAACCTGCCAAGAGACAGTCGCACCCCAAAACTCACAGACCGGGCAAGGAGGGCATTAATCAGAGAGGCAGCACAGAGACCTAAGGTAACCCTGGAGGAGCTGCAGAGTTCCACAGCAGAGACTGAATTATCTGTACATAGGACGACAATAAGTCGAACGCTCCATGGGAGACTCCCAAAATGTATGGAGGAAGGTGCTCTGGTCTGATGAGACTAAAATTGAACTTTTTGGCCATCAAAGAAAATGTCTTGCGCAAACCCAACACATCACAACACCCAGAGAACACCATCCCCACAGTGAAACATGGTGGTGGCAGCATCATGCTGTGGGGATGTTTTTCAGCAGTGGGCACTGGGAAACTGGTCAGAGTTGAGGGAAAGATGGATAAATACAGGGATCCAATAGAAAATCTGTGGTCAGACTTAAAGCGCAAACCATCCAACTTGAAGGAGCTGGAGCAGTTTTGCAAAGAGAAATGGGCAAAAATCCCAGTGGTGAGATGTGGCAAGCTCATAGAGACTTATCCAAAGTGACTTCGAGCTGTGATAGCTGCAAAAGGTGGCTCTACAAGTATTGACTTTAGGGGGGGGTGAATAGTTATGCACATTGACTTTTTCTGTTATTTTGTCCTATTTGTTGTTTGCCTCACAATAAAAAAGAAAAAAACATCTTCAAAGTTGTGGGCATGTTCTGTAAATTAAATGATGCAAATCCTCAAACAATCCATGTTAATTCCAGGTTGTGAGGCAACAAAACACGAAAAATGCCAAGGGGGTGAATACTTTTGCAAGGCAATGTATATACTATTAACATTTTTGACTTGTGTGACGTGTCATTTAAGGGTGTTGTGGAAGATGTCTGAACCCGGAGTGTCAGGTGGGTTGGAATGATTACAGGGTCATGGCAATGGAGAAGAACAGGTGAATCCAAGCAGTCCCCATATGGGCAGTGCTACATTTGTAACATTTAACCACTTAACCACTTGCCTACTGGGCACTTAAACCCCCCTCCTGCCCAGACCAATTTTCAGCTTTCAGCACTGTCACACTTTGAATGACAATTACTCAGTCATGTAATACTGTACCCAAATTAATTTTTTGTCCTTTTTTTCATACAAATAGAGCTTTCTTTTGATGGTATTTGATCACCTCTGGGTTTTTTATTTTTTGCGCTATAAATGTAAAAAGACCGAAAATTTTGAAAAAAAACAAATTTTTCTTAGTTTCTGTGATAAAATTTTGCAAATTATTAATTTTTCTTCATAAATTTTGGCCACAATTTATACTGTAACATATCTTTGGTAAAAATAACCCAAATTAGTGGATATTATTTGGTCTTTGTGAAAGTTAGAGAGTCTATAAGCTGTGGTGCAAATCATAAAAAATTGATCACACCTAATGTACTGATGGCCTATCTAATTTCTTGCGACCCTAACAAGCCAGGAAAGTACAAATACCCCCCAAATAACCCCTTTTTTGAAAGTAGACATTCCAAGGTATTTAGTAAGATGCATGGTGAGGTTTTTGATGTTGTCATTTTTTCCCACAATTCTTTGCAAAATGAAGGTTTTTTTATTTTTTTTCCCCACAAAATTGTCATTGTAATAGGTTATTTCTCTCACATGGCATGTATATACCACAAATAACACCCCAAAATACATTCTGCTACTCCTCCTGAGTATTACGATACCACATGTGTGGGACTTTTTCACAGCCTGGCCACATAGAGAGGCCCAACATGCAGGGAGCACCATCAGGTGTTCAAGGAGCATAAATTACCCATCTAACTTGTTGACTACCTATTACACTTTTGAAGGCCCTAGAGCACCAGGACAATGACACGTGACACTGATGTGGCACTGATGGCAGATGGCACTGATACATGGCACTGATGACAGATGGCACTGATACGTGGCACTGATGACACTGATGTGGCACTGATGACAGATGGCACTAATACGTGGCACTGATGGCAGATGGCACTAATACATGGCACTGATGACAGATGGCACTAATACGTGGCACTGATGACACGTGACACTGACAGATGGCACTTATATGTGGCACTGATGACAGATGGCACTAATACATGGCACTGATGACAGATGGCACTAATACGTGGCACTGATGACACGTGACACTGACAGATGGCACTTATATGTGGCACTGATGACAGATGGCATTAATACGTGGCACTTATGACAGATGGCACTAATACGTGGCACTGATGACATGTGACACTGACAGATGGCACTTATATGTGGCACTGATGACAGATGGCACTAATACATGGCACTGATGACAGATGGCACTAATACGTGGCACTGATGACACGTGACACTGACAGATGGCACTTATATGTGGCACTGATGACAGATGGCATTAATACGTGGCACTTATGACAGATGGCACTAATACGTGGCACTGATGACACGTGACACTGATGACAGATGGCACTGATGACACGTGACACTGATGACAAATGCCACTGATACGTGGCACTGATGACACGTGACACTGATAACAGATGGCACGTGACACTGACAGGTGGCCCTGATGACAGATGGCACTAATATGTGGCACTGATGACAGATGGCACTAATATGTGGCACTGATGACAGATGGCACTGATGACAGATGACAGTGGGGACAGATGGCAGTGGGGACAGATGACAGTGGGGACAGATGACAGTGGGGACAGATGGCAGTGGGGACAGATGACAGAGGGTATGGATGGCACTGACGTTTTTTTTTTTTCACTGACCGCTGCAGCGTTTCGCTCTCCCTCCTCACATGCTGTCTCTGTGTGAGGAGGGAGAGCGGCAATGAGAGATGATCTCATATGTTTACATATGAGATCACCTCCCATTGGCACCGCCGATCGTACTGTAAACGGCCACTGTGATTGGGCGTTTACGGCGATCTGTGACTGGCTGTGTCCAAGGGACACGGCCAGCACAGAACTTCCGTGATGCGCGCTCCCGCAGGGACGGCCACGCGGCAGATAGCGTCCGCGCTGCAGCCGTCTTTCGGCTATAGCACGGGCGCGAAGTAGTTAAAGACCAGCCTCTTTTTGAGATTTTGGTGTTTACATGTTTAAAACTGTTTTTTTTGCTAGAAAATTACTTAGAACTCCCAAACATTATATATTGTTTTTTTTCTAACACCCTTGAGAATAAAATGGCAGTCATTGCAATACTTTTTTTCACACCGTATTTGCGCAGCAGTCTTACAAGCGCACTTTTTTTGGAAAAAATAAGACAACATTAAAATTAGCCCAATTTTTTTTATATTGTGAAACATAATGTTACGCCGAGTAATTTCTACCTAACATGTCACGCTTCAAAATTGCATTGTGGAATGGCGTCAAACTTTTACCCTCAAAAATCTCCATAGGCGACGTTTAAAAAATTCTACAGGTTGCATGTTTTGCGTTACAGAGGAGGTCAAGGTCTAGAATTATTGCGCTCGCTCTACCGATCACAGCAATACATGTGTGGTTTGACCACCGTTTTCATATGTGGGCGCTACTCACGTATCTGTTTGCTTCTGCGCGTGAGCTCCTCGGGACAGGTCGTTTTAAAAAAAAAAAATTTCTTATTTATTTTACTTGATTTTATTTATTTATTTTTTTAAAATTTGGGTCACTTTTATTCCTATTACAAGGAATGTAAACATCCCTTGTAATAGAAAAAAACATGACAGGTCCCCTTAAATATGAGATCTGGGGTCAAAAAGTCCTCAGATTTCATATTTTGACCTAAATGCAATAAAAAAATAAAATAAAAACAATTTTGTCATTTGAAAAAATGACATTGAAAAAATGTGCCTTTAAGAGGTATGGGTGGAAGTGACGCTTTGACGTTGCTTCCGCCCTGCAATGTCATGGAGACGGGTGGGGGCCATCTTCCCGTCCAGGGGACAGACGCGATCACCTCCGCCACTGCCGATGACTCCGGTAAGCGGCGGAGGGCACCGGATTGCGGCGGGAGGGGGGGGGGCCCTCTCCCGCCACCGATAAAAGCGATCTTGCCGTGAATCCGCCGCAGAGACCACTTTTATCTTGTAGCCGGCCGAACACGGAGATACCGGGGTTATGGCAGCTAGCTGCTGCTGCCATAACAACGATATCAGTCCCCAAAATAGGGACGTATATGTACATGCGGTGGTCGATGTAATAAGTAGTCAGCGCAAGAAATGACAGCTATATCCAATTAAACAGTAATGTACAAAGATAAGTGGTAAACAAAATATCATTAACAATAAATGAAAGATAAGTCCGTAATGTGACACTGCAAGTGGAGGGGGCAGAAATGGTGTATAAAGTCCACATTCCTTGTCTTACATGCGGCGGTCGGCAAGCGGTTTTAAACAATGATAGTGTTCCTTCATTTTTATATTTTTTAAAAGCTCTTTTTTTATTATTTATAGACATTTTAACTTTGGCCGTGAACCACATAAGTTACATTTTTAGCCTTTTAAACGTATTGCCCATGGGAAAATACTTTGCAGTGAATTTACATACAGTCAATTTGAAGACTTCCCATTTCTGTTCTGTGTCCATTGATGCCAATATTCCCTTTCAGTCTAATGCCGCGTACACACGAGCGGACATTACGGCGTACTTTGCCCGGCGGACTTTTCGACGTACTTTCCGACGGACTTTGTGAATGAACGGACTTGCCTACACACAATCCACCAAAGTCCGTCGAATTCGTATGTGATGACGTACGACCGGACTAAAACAAGGAAGTTCATAGCCAGTAGCCAATAGCTGCCCTAGCGTGGCTTTTTGTCCGTCGAACTAGCATACAGACGGCGGACTTTTCGACCGGACTCGATTTCAACGGATAAATTTTAAACAAGTTTCAAATCTAATTCCGTCCAACTTTTGAGAAAACAAAGTCCGCTGGAGCCCACACACATCGAATTGTCCGACGAAATCCAGTCCGCCGGGCAAAGTCCGCCGTAATGTCCGCTCGTGTGTACGCGGCATTAGTCCTGGAGAGCAGCCCTCATCCTTGGAAAATTTTGCTCTGTTGTTTTTATCTTCCTCGTATGTGTTTGTTGCTTACACCTCACATTAAATGAAATCATCATGTTATGGTCACTGCTACCCAGATGTTCTTTTATATGAACATTAGTAATAAGCCCTGCATGGTTTGAGATTACCAGGTTCAGCAGAGCATCATTCCTAGTTAGGTCCTCAATAAACTGGACCATAAAATTGTCTTGTAATAGGTTTCTTCTGGCATTGGTGAACAAACACTTTAATTCATTGTCACATTTTGCAAACGTATGTTACATATTTTTTATTTTAGTACAAACAGTACCAAAACGGAAAGGTTTCTTCACAGTATGGACTTTTTGGTATGATTGCATAAGAGCTGTGAAAATGTGGAACAGACTCCCTCAAAAGGTGGTTCTGGTCAGCTCAATAGATTGCTTTAAAATAGGCCTGGATTCTTTCCTGAATGTACATGATTAAATAAAACTAGATACTAACATTTATAGGTAAAGTTGATCCAGGGGATATCCGATTGCACCACGGGGGATCAGGAAGGAATTTTTCCCCCTGCTGTAGCAAATTGGATCATGCTTTGCTGGGGTTTTTCACATTCCTCAAGATCAACTGTGGAAATAGGATTGTAGATATGGGATTGTATGATTTTTTTTCTTTTCTTTTTCCCTTTTATTGGTTGAACTAGATGGACTTGTGTCTTTTTTTCAACCTGACTAAATATGTAATTATGTACTATGTAACTAGATGGACTTGTGTCTTTTTTTCAACCTGACTAAATATGTACTGTATTTATTGGCGTATAACACTCACTTTTTCACCATGAAACTCGGGTGCAAATAGCGTGTACTTGTTATACACCGATACTTCAATTTTAGCTGCCTTGGAGGGGACAGGGAGGGGGGCGGGACGAGCGCCGTCAGATTACATACAGTGAGAATCTCCTGTTTACTTGGCGGCCTCTGTAATAGGAATTCCCGTCTCCTGGGCTGACATTGAACCACTGTTCTGTATAGCATATTAGATTCTCATTGTATGTAATCTGTTGGCGCTCGTCCTGCCCCCCCTCCCTGTCCCCTCTAGGCTGCAGATGGGCATTGATCAGGCTGCACTGATGGCAATGGTGAGGCTGCTGCATTGATGGCAATGGTGAGGCTGCTGTATTGATGGCAATGGTGAGGCTGCATTGATGTGGACTGATGAGGCTGCATTGATGGCACTTGTGAGGCTGCAGATTGGCATTGACCCTTATTTTGCTTCAAAGTTCCTTATTTAAAAAGTTTTTTTCCTGAAACTTCCCTCTTAAAATTAATGTGCGTGTTATATGCCTATGCGTGCTATACGCCGATAAATACGGTAATTATGTACTATGTAACTAGATGGACTTGTGTCTTTTTTCACTCTAACTATGTAACTGTACACTGGACCACAGAACAATGGAAGAAGGTGGCCTGATCTGAAGAATTCAAAAATGGTTTGGTGTTGACTTGGCCTCCAAAAAAAAAAAAAAAATGGGCAGACTCGATGGACCACTCAATCTTTTTCTGCCATCACTTTTCAACTGTGGAAATAGGATTGTAGAAATGGGATTGTATACTTTTTTTTTCTTTTCTTTTTCCCTTTTATTGGTTGAACTAGATGGACTTGTGTCTTTTTTTCAACCTGACTAAATATGTAATTATGTACTATGTAACTATGTAACTAGATGGACTTGTGTCTTTTTTTCAACCTGACTAAATATGTACTGTATTTATTGGCGTATAACACTCACTTTTTCACCATGAAACTCGGGTGCAAATAGCGTGTGTGTGTTATACGCCGATACTTCAATTTTAGCTGCCTTGGAGGGGACAGGGAGGGGGCGGGACGAGCGCCGTCAGATTACATACAGTGAGAATCTCCTGTTTACTTGGCGGCCTCTGTAATAGGAATTCCCGTCTCCTGGGCTGACATTGAACCACTGTTCTGTATAGCATATTAGATTCTCACTGTATGTAATCTGTTGGCGCTCGTCCTGCCCCCCTCCCTGTCCCTTCTAGGCTGCAGATGGGCATTGATCAGGCTGCACTGATGGCAATGGTGAGGCTGCTGCATTGATGGCAATGGTGAGGCTGCTGTATTGATGGCAATGGTGAGGCTGCATTGATGTGGACTGATGAGGCTGCATTGATGGCACTTGTGAGGCTGCAGATTGGCATTGATCAGGCTGCACTGATGGCAATGGTGAGGCTGCTGCATTGATGGCAATGGTGAGGCTGCTGTATTGAGGCAATGGTGAGGCTGCATTGATGTGGACTGATGAGGCTGCATTGATGGCACTTGTGAGGCTGCAGATTGGCATTGACCCTTATTTTGCTTCAAAGTTCTTTATTTAAAAAGTTTTATTCCTGAAATTTCCCTCTTAAAATTAATGTGCGTGTTATACGCCTATGCGTGCTATACGCCGATAAATACGGGTAATTATGTACTATGTAACTAGATGGACTTGTGTCTTTTTTCACTCTAACTAACTATGTAACTGTACACTGGACCACAGAACAATGGAAGAAGGTGGCCTGATCTGAATAATTCAAAAATGGTTTGGTGTTGACTTGGCCTCCAAAAGAAATAAAAAAATGGGCAGACTCGATGGACCACTCAATCTTTTTCTGCCATCACTTTTCAACTGTGGAAATAGGATTGTAGAAATGGGATTGTATACTTTTTTTTTCTTTTCTTTTTCCCTTTTATTGGTTGAACTAGATGGACTTGTGTCTTTTTTTCAACCTGACTAAATATGTAATTATGTACTATGTAACTAGATGGACCTGTGTCTTTTTTCACTCTAACTAACTATGTAACTGTACCCTGGACCACAGAACAATGAAAGAACGTGGCCTGATCTGAAGAATTCAAGAATGGTTTGGTGTTGACTTGGCCTCAAAAAAAAAAAAAATGGGCAGACTCGATGGACTACTCAATCTTTTTCTGCCGTCACTTTTCTATGTTTCTAGATCTCAATCCAATCAAGCATGCGTTGACAAGTTATAGTGGGTGGTCAAAATGTTATGGCTGATCGGTAACTATCAATTTTTGTTAAAGTTGGACTCTGTATGTGTGATGGGATCACCCCACTGAGTGTTACTGGGTCCCCCCCCCCCCCAATGAACAGATATTGATTGCCACTCAAATCGATTATTTCAGAAAATACAATTTTGTACAAATGATTTATACAAGTTTTTAATTCAGTTTCAAAGGTTGAAACTGTAAAACAAAGAGTGTCAGAGACCAAGAAACTTTCTCTTTAACTCAACAACAGGTGCCAATGGTCCCAGCTCAGAGAAGGGGGGGTCATTCATCCACACTGCATGACATCTATTTGTGCACTAATAATGTCATTGTTTCAAAGCGGGGATCACAAAGTCTATTCTAAGGCAAAACACAAGTCATTCCAAGGCATTCTTCACATTCTTGGCTCTAATCACCCCATTGCCAATTATTTCTTGCTTTGTGTAAGTGTTAAATGAGAAAGCATTATCTTTTTATCTTCTCTTTGACTGGGCCCGGCTTTTGTCAGAACTTTCCTCTGCATCAGCAGCATCCTATTCTCTGTGCAGAAACAATCTATGTAAATGATTTGGGGAATATCAGGAATCTCATTGTTCAAATAAATCCCCTTCCTTTCCCTTCTCCTTTTAAGATTGTTACTTCTACAATGAGACCAATATAATTACTTTTATTTTATCAAGATCCAACACTGACCGGGGACAACGTACGGATCGCTGTTATGAAAAATATTGTATTCCGATAACTGTATGGGGTTAATACCTGCAATGGTAATATTCAAGATGTGAACTCTATTTCTTCGTAATTAATCAGAACTAAACTTACATTAAAAAATTATATGTCACCGCTGGGTGAAAACTGTGGACATATATTTGTAAAGCTGTGTCACGTCCTAGAGATCAGCCACAAAAAGGAACATACCAAAAAGGAAATGGACTTTGAAGGCACCAGAGCTACAACTTGATTAAAATCGACTTTCTTTATTTGAAAAATTAATTTCAAAATGCGTATAAGAACAAATCAACTTCACATGTACAGTATATCACGTATACACTCTCCGGCCACTTTGTTAGGTACACCTGTTCAATTGCCTGGTAACACAAATTGCTAATCAGCCAATCACATGGCAGCAACTCCATGCATTCAGGTATCTAGACGTGGTGAAGACGACTTGCTGAAGTTCAAACTGAGCATCAAAATGCAGAGTAAAGGGGATTTAAGTGACTTTGAACGTGGCATGGGTTGTTGGTGCGAGACGGGCTGGTCTGAGTATTTCAAAAACTGCTGATCTACTTGGATTTTCACGCACAACCATCTCTAAGGTTTACAGAGAATGGTCCGAAAAAGAGAAAATATCCAGTGAGTGGCTGTTGTGTGGAAGAAAATGCCGTGTTGATGGCAGAGGAGAATGGGCAGACTGGTTTGAGATGATAGAAAGGCAACAGTAACCCAAATAACCACTCGTTACAACCAAGGTATGTAGAATACCATCTCTGAACACACATCTGAACACATGGAACCTTGAAGCAGATGGCCTACAGCAGCAACAGACCACACCGGGTGCCGCTCCTGTCAGCTAAGAACAGGAAACTGAGGCTGCAATTCGCACAGGTTCACCAAAATTGGACAATATAAGATAGGGAAAACATTGCCTGGTCTGATGAGTCCCAATTTCAGCTGCGACATTCAGATTGTAGGGTCAGAATTTGGCGTAAACAGCATGAAAGCATGGATCCATCCTGCCTTGTATCAATGGTTCAGACTGATGGTGGTGTAATGGTGTGGGGGATATTTTCTTGGCACACTTTGGGCCCCTTAGTACCAAATGAGCATTGTTTAAATGCCACGGCCTACTTGAGTATTGTTGCTGACCATGTCCATCCCATCATCTTCTGATGGCTACTTCCAGCAGGATAATGCACTATGTTACAAAGCTCAAATCATCTTACCACTTGTTTATTGAACATGGCAATTAGGTAACTGTACTCCAATGCCCTCCACAGTCACCAGATCTCATTCTAATAGAGCACCATTGGGATGTGGTGGAACGGGAGATTCACATCATGGATGTGCAGCCGACAAATCTGCAGCAACTGCTTGATGTTATCATGTCAATATGGACCAAAATCTCAGGAATATTTCCAACACCTTGTTGAATCTATGCCAGGATGAATGAAGGCAGTTCTGAAGGCAAAAGGGGGTTCAAACCCGGTACTAAGAAAGTGTAACTAATAAAGTGTCTGGTGAGTGTAATAAAATGATTTGCCCCAAATAAGGTTGTCTGGGCCCCCAAAATGACTGGTAAATAATGTATAGAAAACTTGAAAGTATCACTTAGTAGGGGAGTTGCCGAAACCTTGGGTATCTAGATCCAGCGCGACATATTTTCCGATTATGTACTTCTTCAGGAGCTTATAACAATGTCTAGATAGATAAAAATGGTAAGGCAATATACAGCTTTATGATATCCAACCACATATACCATATACATACATAGGGTACTTCTCATACACTTATAAAATAGAAACGTATTTTCCAAACATCATTTACCAGTCATGTCGGGGGGCACAGAGAACCCTATCTGGGGCAGATCATTTTATAACTAGTGATTTACTGTATGTGTGAGGTTGATTTGTTCTTATAAGCATTTTATAAATAATATTTCGAATAAAGACAGTCGATTCTAATCTAGTTGTAGTTCTAGTGTCTTCAAAGTCCATTTCCTTTTTTGTATGTTCCTTTTTGTGGCTAAGCAGAACTAAAGGCAAAAGTACTTACCTTAGTTCTGACTGTCTGACTACGAGGTCCCTTGCTAGCACTGGCACCTTCACCCTGGGTTCTTCTGGGTGCTGGTCTTTGGCCTTCTTGATAGGCTAGTGTGGGATGATGCATGCGCAGTCATTGTGACGGAATGTAAACTGAGCTGCACATGCGCAGCTTAGTGTGCATTCTACAGGTGATTACCAACAGGGAGGTAAGAGCCTGTAAAGAGCCTGCCTGTTTTTATATTTTTATTTCAACGCAATTCTTCACAAAGGCTCCTAGAAAACTATTGTGGCCAGTCCACATCACAACGGAGTGGAGAGGTGCGAAAACACATGCAGCATGTATGATTTTTTCCACACCAGAGCTTACCGGACATCCCTGCCTGTCTTCATGCTGTAGCTCGGCAGAGGTGCATAGAAATGTATAGTGACCTTTCAAAAAAAGTTAAAAAGAAAAAAAAAATATTTGTGTTGCAAGGCAACAATTGCTTATTCTTCATCTATTTTGTTTTTAGGAATGCTAGAATGTTTTCATGTTTTGGTAAAATATATTATTCTCTGTATCTCTTACTTGTTGTTGTCCATCTTACAAAAATCTTTACCCAAACTCACACAGGTGTCTTTACAAACCACAAATGATACCATTGCTGATGCAAATTTAAAATGCGTCACAATTTTGTGTGTTTTTTATTATTTCCAAATGATCCTAATTTGAGCCCAAAAAATTTGATACATGTACCAACATCAGAAATAAAAACGTCATTCCCAAAAATCAGAGGGTAACATCGCTATTCTACACTCACACACCAAGAACCAGCAAATATCACAGAATAACTCAAGTTAGAATAACTCCTGACTAATGTAATTCCACCACCTATATGTCCAAAGAAATGCAGTAATTATGTGTAGGAGGGTACCACAGGTGGCAGCACAGTGGCTAACAGGTTAGCACATCTGCAGTGCTGGGGTTGCTGGTTTAAATCCCAAACATGCCACTTCATGTAGATAAGTTGTCTGTTTTCCCTATGTTGGTAACCATAACTCCTGGCTCAGATCCTTACATAAATTATGTCTAAAAGTAGAATTTTTGTGTAGGAGGGTTCCACCACCATTGCGAATCGTGTCATATGTTTTCCATGGGCAAGGACTATAATCAACCTTAACATTTCCCCACCAGCACTAAGTGCAGTCTCTTTCCAAGCTAAAACCCACAAAATGATAGCTGTTTATCTCTCAGCATGCTGACACTAATCAGCCATAACCAGCCCTCACAACAGATGGCATATGCCAGAAACAGGTTTTTTCAGTGTCTCTCTGGCCTTCCACAGTACATCTGCGTTCTTCTTCTGTTGTGCTGTGAAAGTTTCTTTTTCACCAGTGATGACATTTTTGATGGGTTTACATAGAAAGAAATCACATTATAGATCAAGCAAGTGTGAGTTTGCACCAAATCTAGAACTGGGGTGTTTGGCCCAGATATGGATGTATAAGTCTGGTGTGATCCTACACACATATTTTAATGTTGTATGCTTATGATGAATGACAAATGTGCTTTGTCACCAATTTTGTGTGAAGCAGCCCTCACAGAGTCATTTTCTGTTTTGGACCCTCCACATGCCCAACAACGTACAAGTTTGATTTGGAGATTTTTGGGATCACTGATCATGGGCAGCCTTGGACATTTGTTATTTTGAAGTTTACCCTGCACAGATATCTATGCGATGCATTTTTTCATTTGTAAAGTGTGTGTATTCCTAATGAACAGGTGTGAGCACTTGAGGCCTACATGAAGAGACACAATCAATTACACCAGTGGGTGTGTTCTTTACTGGGTGGGTGAGCAATCCTAGCTAGGTTATTTAAAGGCCTGCATTTGGTGCTTTGCCTAAGAACAGGCCTGAATCTTTCTTTGCAGTTTGTATATTGGGTTACAAATAGATTATTTTGTGTGGTTTTTTTTTTTGGGGGGGGGGGGGGTGTGCATAATTCCTGACCCACACCCCACTAAGGCTGTTGTTTGATGATTGCTTCTAAATCTCAGATGTTAGACTTACAACTGCTATGTAATGGTTTAGATGAAAAGGAAGGTTCCTGCTAATTCATTCCTGCTGTGTATGGGTGTGTGTCAATGTAGTTTGTGCGCTGCCTTTTTTATTCATTTTGTCTGTTTTTGCTTATGATAATCCTGCCATGTAACTTTTTAGGGGTTTGGGGCGAGGACTTACGATCACCACAAAGGTTTGTCATGGTTTTTATTAGCTTGATTTGTATCCCTGCTTTTCTAATGTGATTTGTTTAACGTGTCTAATTTTTAGTGTCCTACCCTTGTAGATTGTAAGCTCTTTTGATAGAATATTTGTTAGACAACACAATGGAGGAAGATAGCCACAGAAGAAGAGCAGCTTTTTTTTTTTTTATTTAGCAGGTAACCGGCGGTGAGGAAGAACACAGCAGTGGGAGAAGACGGTGGCGGGAGAGACGGCATCGGCAGGAGAAGATGGCTGCAGGAGAAGATGGCTTGGGGAGGAGACAGCTCAGAGCTATTTTACAATAAAGAACTTGTCAAAAACCGGCTCTTGTTTTTTTTTACATTTCACTACTTTTTGGGGTGAATGTGTAGGAGAATGATGTACCCGATACCCATTTTATTAGTCAAATTTTGACGTGGGGGGGGGGGGGGTCCCCTCCAAATCCATACTGGACCTGAAGAGCCTAGTATGGACCTGGGGTGGGACCCCAAGCTGTTTTTATTTTTTTTTTGCTGCCAATTTTTTTTTACATTTAGCTGTCAGAGTGGAATCCCGCTGATAGCTGATGACTCATCGGTTGTTAAGGGCGCAGTGGACGGCTTCCCTGCCCCTTGCTTAGCAACCAGCTATATACTGTGAAAATAAAAAACACAAAGCTTACATCTTAATCAGCAGCATATGCTGACAATAGGTGAATGCCTAATAGCCAATGCCACATGAGCATGGTTGTTACCGTAATATTAATGCCTCAAATGCAAAACATTATTGTATAGAATTAAAAGAATTAAACATTAGTACATGTATTACTTATGCATGATTGTGGTCAGCTTAGTAGTGTAGTGGTGTGCCCTGCTACCTTCAAAGGTTCAAGCCATTGGTTTGAATCTCACTGATAGTATCACCTGCTGAAAACTTGCATTATACTCAGCAGCATATGCCAAAAATCACACACTAGTTAACGTGCAGGGTGTTAGTGTACTTTTAATCCACTTGTGCACTGGAAAACTCAACACAGCTACCTTAGGTGGGTGGTAAGTTGGCTGGGATTTGAACTCATAACCTGAATGCTTTGTAGACATTAGTGCACACCACCAAGCCATTGTGCTATGAACACTGAGATGTGTAGTGGTTACAATTGCCAGCACCCAGCTATTAAATAATCCAGACAAAAAAAACGGCGTGCGAAAGGATAAGAAAAATGGTGTGGGGTCCCCCCCCCAAAATCCAGACCAGAGCCTTATCCGAGCATGCAGCCCGGCAGGTCAGGAAAGGGAGGGGACGAGCAAGCGCCCCCCCCCCCCCTAAACCATACCAGGCCACATGCCCTCAACATGGGGGAAGGGGTGCTTTGGGGTGGGGGGGCTCTGCCTTCCTTGGCCTTTTTTAACACATGTTGCCCTCCAATGCTCCTTGCTGCAAAGGCCAGTTATAGGTGGGGGCAGTGGCTTACCTTTTTGTACTGTTGATATCAGTGACGGACGGAGGTAATTTTTTTTGAGGGGGGGCGGCAAACAGTACCACCACCCCTCGGTCGGTCGGGTCTGGAGCACTTGCCCCATTTATGGTGGGCAGCGCTTCTCCCGGGCTTCACCGGCGGCTTCCCCTGCTCTCCACGGGAATCGCGGCGGCTTCCGATTCCTCAATCATCCTCAGCGGCCAATCGGGACTTATCTTTTTTTCTTTTTTCTGGGGCCCGTTTTGCGATTGGCCGGATTGAGGATCAATGTTTCAATAGGGAATATTCATTTGCTGTTGTAACACCTGGATGGGCTCGTAGCTCAATGCTCTGTGCCGGGAGAACACCCTATTTTGAAGCCTATTAGAGCCAGAGGCTCTAAGAAAAAAAAACCCCGCCCCTGTAAAAAACCCCGCCCGGCATCCTGAAAGCGGCCAGACGCATGAATAGGCGGTGCCGGCCGTGGATAGAGGGGGTGGTGTCCAGGCGCCCCTAATGGATGGGCCGCCACTGGTTGATATACTGGTCAAGCAATGCACTGACACCTTTGCAGCCATTGTGCTGGGTGTTCAGTGGGCCCCTATACCTTTAAGAAGGGGTGGGCTCCCTTCAGTCCATCCGCCCTCCACCTATCCATCAGAATTCATGTGCTACCACTGTGGAGCCACTTATAGGTTAGTGGTAGGACTACAGATACCAGGGTGCCTTAGAGGTCGACTGGTATATCGGCCGATATTTGGCCTTTTCTAAGAAATTGGCATTGACCGATTATTATGCAAATTAGGCTGATTAACACAGCAGCGCGTCTGCTACACTATACCCGGCGCGCGATCGTTCCGGCCTGTGGAGATACGTGCGGATAAGTGTCCTGAGACTCCTTACTGTCCTCTGTGTTTTATAATGAAAAAAATCAACAATACAGCTCTGACCTCATAAAAGTGCCACTCGGCGCTCAGGAGACTCATCACTCGCAGCCTCTCTCCTCCTCCCCTCCTCCCGACTGACGCCATTCTCAGCCCCGCCCGCTCCACTTGTTGGATGAGGAGAAGAGAAAGGCAGCGGCCAGCAAGTCATTTGCAGCGCTTGTCTTAAAGCGGAGTTCCACCCAAAAGTGTAACTTACGCTCATCTGATTCCTCCCCCCTGAAAGGTGCCAATTGTGGGGGGGTGCAGTTACCTGTATTAGACAGGTATCTGCATCCACTTCCGGGAATAGACTCCCGCGGGAGTCACGCCCCCTCCCGCCCCCCCCATGATGTCTCCTGAGAAACACACAGGTCCCAGGAGATAGCGGGACCACTTAGAACGCGCAGCGTGACTCACGCATGCGCAGTAGGGAACCGGGAAGTAAAGCCGCAACGCTTCACTTCCTTATTACCTCACCGAGAATGGCGGCGGTAGCAGCTGAGAGCCGAGCTATTGCTCGGCTCCAGCTGCCGACATCGCTGGACACCAGGACAGGTAAGTGTCCGTTTATTAAAAGTCAGCAGCTGCAGTATTTGTAGCTGCTGGCTTTTGATAATTTTTTTTCAGGTGGACTCCCTCTTTAAAGAGGTATATAATAAACTGTTTATTTATAATAAAAAATTCAACTATATATAGACACTTTACAGATGACACCTTACAGCCACCTCTCTGTAGTGCACCCCCCCCCCCCCCCCCACAGCAATTTTCTGTATCCCTTCTTTATTATTTAACTTAACTGTTAGATTTTATGAGATGAAGGGAAAAAAAAGTAAAATCTTCCTAAAATATCGGCCGCAAAAATCGGCATCATATATCGGCCATCCGCCATCCCGATTTCCATATATCGGCATCGGCCAGAGAAAAACCCATATCGGTCGAACTCTAGCCTTGGCAGGGCTCTGTAGCTTTGGCATGTATTTGCAAATGTGTGCAGACTAAACCCCTGTTTTCAACGCATACTGTTAAACAGGTTAATTTGGTTGTCCGCAGGCTGGTCGATAAGTGAGCTTGGAATTTTCCTTGGCCTTTTTCTAATATATGTTGCCCTCCAATGCTCCTTGCTGCAAAAGCCAAAAGTGGAACTTCTGCTTTAAGTACTCCTCGCCCCCTTACATGCCACATTTGGCATGTCATTTTTTTTTTTGGGGGGGGGGGGTGGGTACTTACTTTAGAGAGGGACTTCCTGTTCCACTTCCTCGTTCAGTCTTCAGGCCGCCTAGGCGGCTCCTCCTCACCCCCTAGATGGCCCCTCCCTCTAGGCAATCTTCTGGGACACGTGACAGGTCCCAGAAGATTGCCTGTCCATTCCGAGAGCACGACTCGCAAATGCGCAGTGCGTGCCTGGCCGTGAAGCCACAAGCTGTCATGGCCGGGTGCCCACAGTTCCAATGGCAGTATCGCAGAGAGGATCGAGGCTCCGTGTGCCGCATCACTGGACAGGTGGGTGTCTGTTTATTAAAAGTCAACAGCTATACTTTTTGTAGCTGCTGACTTTTAATAAACTAAAAATAGCCTGGAACTACCACTTGCCGACTGCCGCATGTACATATACGTCCTTACTTTGGGGGCGGATATCGTTGTTATGGCAGCAGCTAGCTGCCATAACCCCGGTATCCCCGTTTTCGGCCGGCGGTCAGCTACAAGATAAAAGTGTTCTCTGCGGCGGATTCGCCACGAGATCACTTTTATCGGTGGCGGGATAGGGCACCCCCCTCCCGCCGCGATCCGGTGCCCTCTGCCGCTTACCGGAGCCGTCCGCAGCGGCGGAGGCGATCGCGTCCTTTCCCTAGCTGTGCATGCAGACGAGTGAGGGAAGGATGGCCCCCACCCGTCTCCATGACACTACAGGGCGGAAGCGACGTCACAACGTCACTTCCGCCCATACATCATAAAGCCACATTTTTTCAATGTCATTTTTTCAAATTACTTTTTTATTTTATTGATTTTTTTTTTTTTTATTGCATTTAAGTCCAAATATGAGATCTGAGGACTTTTTGACCCCAGATCTTATATTTAAGAGGACCTGTCATGCTTTTTTTCTATTACAAGGGATGTTTACATTCTTGTAATAGGAATAAAAGTGACACAATTTTTTTTTTTAAACAGTGTAAAAATAAATAAAATCAAGTAAAATAAATAAGAAAAATAATTTTTTTTTTTAAATGCCCCGTCCTGACGAGCTCACACGCAGAAGCGAACGCATACGTGAGTAGCGCCCACATATGAAAACGGTGGTCAAACCACACATGTGAGGTATGGCCGCGATCGTTAGAGCGAGAGCAATAATTCTAGCCCTAGACCTCCTCTGTAACGCAAAACATGCAACCTGTAGAATTGTTTAAACATCGCCTATGGAGATTTTTGAGGGTAAAAGTTTGACGCCATTCCACGAGCAGGCGCAATTTTGAAGCGTGACATGTTGGGTATCAATTTACTCAGCGTAACATTATCTTTCACAATATAAAACAAAATTGGGCTAACTTTACTGATGTCTCTTTTTTGTATTCAAAAAAGTGAGTTTTTTTCTAAAAAAAGCGCGCTTGTAAGACCGCTGCGCAAATACGGTGTGAAAAAAGTATTGCAATGACCGCCATACTATTCTCTAGGGTGTTCGAAAAAAAAAAAACATATAATGTTTGGGTAGTTCTAAGTAATTTTCTAGCAGAAAAAACTGTTTTAAACATGTAAACACCTAAATTCCAAAACGAGGCTGGTCCTTAAGCGGTTAAGGGGGTACATAGGTATTCCATGCATTCCCATACAGGCAATCCCATTGTTATCAATTGGGACAAGGCTGCTGCTCCCAATGTAACATCTGCGTTTCTCCATGGCATACAAGTTCAGCTTTAATGTGCCCTCCCAGGACTCACTGATCTTTGGCTGAGGGACCCTGCATTAGATTACAAGCTCATATGGTTGTACACTCCTGTCAACGATCTTTATTTATAAATCCAAGAACTGAACAAGCCACATGACAGCCCTCAGTGTGCAGACTGCTATCTGCAGCTGTTCACTCACTGTATAGCTTTTCTGCTGACATTCTGAGCTGTTATGTGACACCGGCACATTTATTCTGTACAGAATCTGTCTGGGACTTTCTCCTGGGCTTCGTCACCATAACAACCGATGACAGCCCGCACTTCCGACTCTGCTGCGGGGCACTTCCGGTGAAAGTAGCAAGATGGCGGCGCCCATAGATCTGCAGCTGGAGTTTGGGTGAGTAGGGAGTTTAGTTTTGGGGGAATAATAGCGATGTATAGAGTGTGCTGTGTGTGAGGAGGGGGTATCCAGAGAAGCTGGGGGCTCTGTAACTCATTATTATGGGCATCGGACAGGGTGGTGTACAGGAAACACACGTGCACAGTATACACGATAGAAAAGGTCTGATATTACAGCATCTGTGGCCCACAAAAGCCTTCCATAGTACACCGAGGGGGAGGGGTGGCATCAATAAGGGAACATACAATGCCCAGCTACCTGTCACCAAAGTATGGACATACAATATCACACATATTTATAAAACTAAAAATAGTACATCTGTGCAATATGTAAACATTTCTCATGTTTTTTTCTCTTTAAACTTGCAGCAAATATTGAAAAATACTTGTTGATCCTGCCATAAATCCAGTGAGCTGCCCATTTCCTGTTTCTTATAGTGGAGTTCCACCCAGAACTTCCAAGGATCTGATCCCCCCCCCCCCCTTCCGGTGCACATTTGGCACCTTTCAGAGGGAGGGGGGAGTGGATACCTGTCAAATCCAGGTATCTGCTCTCACTTCCAGGCATAGATTGCCGCAATCTGTTCGCACTGTCCAGCCCCTACTTCTTCCCCCCCCCCCCCCCCCCCGCTGCCTTCTGGGAGACACATAGGGTCCCAGAAGACAGCAAGGGCCATTCAGAAAGCGTAGCGTGACTCACGCATGCGCAGTAGGAAACAGGCTGTAAAGCCGCAAGACTTCACTTCCTGTTTCCCTTAGTAAGGATGGCGGTGCTAGCACTCGGAGCCGAGGGACGGGTCGGCTTTGGGTGCCATTATCGTGGGATCCCTGGACAGGTAAGTGTCCTTATATTTAAAGTCAGCAGCTACAGTATTTGTAGCTGTTGACTTTTAATTTTTTTTTTTCCCAGGCAAAATGAAAAAAAAAAAAGCTGCAATTTTTTATGCCACACAATATTTGCACAGCTATTTATCAAACACATTTTTCAGTAAAATATACAATTTTTTTTTTTTTTTTGCAAACACACGCATACAATTTAATACTCAATTTTAAAAATAAAATATAAAAGATGATGTAGCGTTGAGTAAATGGATACCAAACAGGCCAACTCTTAAAATTGCGCGTGCCTGTGATATCCCCAAAAGCTATGGTACCCAAAAATCTCCAAAGGTGATGCTTTAAAAGGCTTTACAGCTTCTCAGTATAGAGTTACGTGTGAGCTCTGGTGCTTGAATTATTGCTCTCACCCCACTCATAGCAAACAGGGGTTTGCTATATATAAAAAAATGTTAATATACATTTTTTTTTTATAATTTACATCCTTTTTTTTAACTTTATTGCTATTACTAAGGTGTTAATAAACCCTCAATGTGATAGCATTGGTTAGGTGACAGGTACTCTTTATGGAGATGTTGGGGTCTATTAGACCTCCAATATCTCCCTTGCTCTCCAAAGCAACTAACAAAGCGCAGATCAATCTGTAGGGAATGACTGCTCTGAAACTGGTAGTGACAAAATCTTCATTGCTTCCAGCTTTATTCACTGCAGAGGAGATCGATGAATCGATGTTCCTCGGTGTCCTCCTGCTCAACATCTATTTCAGTGGTTCTCAACTCCTCCTGTCCTCAGGACCCACTAACAGGCCAGGTTTGCAGGATAAGTGACATACATCACAGGTGATATCATTTGCTGCTCAGTGATTGCAGTATTCTAGTCTGCATCTCCCCAAGGTAATACATAAAATCTGGCCTGTTAGTGGGCCCTGAGGACTGGAGTTAAGAACCACTGATCTACTTGATGTGGTCAAAGCCCAGAGAGATCCCAGGAGCCATGGGGGGAGGAGGACCTCCCCACCCGCACAGTAACAGCGATCAGTTGAAGAATTTAAGCACACGCTTATGACTGGTACTGCAGTCATGAGCTTGTGCTTAAAACCAGCAATAGATGGATCGAATCTCAGCTGGTTCAGCATGGACCAGCCAAGATTCAATCTATCTATGAGCAGGCTGGTTGTATCCAAGTCGATCTATTGATCGACTTGGATACAACTGGCCTGTCTGATATATTACATGCGATTACTACCGGCAGCTATAGCTGCCAGCAGTAAACGTGTTCTGCTGGCCGGGAAGGTTCCCTGCAGGCAGAACATAATAGCACTGCGGGAGGCATTCTTCCATCAACACTGACTGTGCTGCTGGAGAAATCAAGAAATTTTCTTTCCTTCCACTCGTGTTGGAAGGAAAGAAAATGTAATCCATGTATGGCTTGCCTAACCCTACACTCTGGATGTACTACGTCCAAAAAGCTGAACTGGTTAGGCTGACAACACTGCCTCTGCTTGCACTGAAATTCCAACCACTGTTGTCAACCTCACCCAGTTCTTTTTGCCATTATGACCCCCCCGCTTCTTCTCCTTCTTGTTCTCTTCTTCCTTTTCTCTTTTCTTACAACACCATTGCTGTATATACAGCCTCATTCTGTACTCCACAACTTCGCTCAGCACTGTACATTCCATCCGGCACACAGGACCTCACCTGAACCCAGACCTTGGAAACGAATGCACAAAGCAGGCGCCGGGGAGTCATGCATATATTAGCTTTCATTGAGGATGTCACCTATATAGCCCAACTCCAGGCACAAGAAAGAAAACTACCTGTACACTGGGGGCCCCGCACTACAAGGGTTAAAGTGACACTAAACAATATCCTTATTTTCCAAAAATAATCCAATCACATCCACTACTTAATGGTCCTGTAATCTGTTTTTCATGAAAATGTTTCTCCAAAACCTCTAATTTTCTCCCTCACTTCTGTTTGTTTTAAATGGGCAGTGCAAGTTAGTTGTGGTCATCTAAACTGCTGTATGCACATTACACATCTCATAGTCCATCCTGGGAGCGTGCAATAGCTACATTCCTACATACAGTGGGACCATGGAGAACAAACGTAGCCTACCTTCTAACAGCAAGTCAGATCACAGCAACAAAAAAATGGAATGTGGAGATTTGGAGGAGGCTGAGAGCAATAGAAGGGACTTTTGGAGTCAGGAATACATACTTGAATAGGATATATTTTTTTAAAACAGAGTTTCATGTCACTTTACATGCTTCTTTTTGCCTAGGGGTAGAGGAATAAGGAGTAATGGTTTATTCCTTGCTCCAGGGGTTCGACCAGTCTTGCAAAGTCTCTTTTTTAAAGCCCCACTGCACACTGGGCATTTACATGCAGGCGGAGGTTACAGGTGCAGTGGCAGCCTGTTAAACTCTATCAGAGGCTGACAGCCTAGTGATACTTAGGTTTAGGGTAGTATGCCAGGGATGAATTCCTGAACACAGACTTCTTGCATCCTCGGCATTCGTCCCGGGGGGGGGGGGGGGGGTCCCTGGGTAAGTACCATTAGGCCCCTTTTCACATTGGTGTCCTGATCAGATCCCCCTGTCTGTTTCTTAGGTGGATCTGATTGTAATCAGGTCCACAAATTCAGAATCAGGTCCACAAAAAAAATGTAAGAGGGTCTTCATCTTCCGTTTTTGTAGAGCAGATCGGAGGCAGCTGGATGTGAATGGCCAGCAAAGTTTGTTTGCACCCAGCCACCCATAGAGATCAGCGGGGTCTGCCAGTGTCTGCTTAGCATAAACTGATATGACGTCTCCTCTGTTTAGCAGGGGATCAGCTCACAAATCCCCTCTGATCGGAGCGGAATCCACACCATGTGATAGGGGCCTAAGGTGCACTGTCCAGCCACAGCAGCTGTCCGCTTCCCATAGAGTTTGACAGGCTGGTGGCGGCAGGGCTGTATGGTGCATCTTTGTCCTCCACATAAACACTGGAGCGTCATACACCAGGGCCAAACGTTCAGTGGGCATGGGGCCGTGGACGCACACCTGTCTCCTCCACGTACAGATCTGAGATTGAAGCATCACCAAAATTTAATTGTCCGATTTATTCCAGGATAGGATCAAAGACGTTAACAAAAAAAGTGACGCGTTTCAGAGGCCATGGAATAACCCCGTTCATCAGGACTTGTTCATGCTGCCTGAACCAGCTGCGGACAGACTCCAGTATCCAATACCTCTCATTTCAAGCCCCAATGAAGGGGGAAACCCCTGGCTGCTGAAATGCATTGGAATTGTGGTAATTGAGTTCTTGGTGTGGTACTTCAATCTCAGATTTTCTCACAAAGGAGACAGTGGAGGCCCCTTGGCATGGAGCAGCTGCTGGTTCCGACAATCCAGACATCTCAGTTAAATACCTTTATACCCCTTATAACATTAGGATTACCATAAGGATGCACTATACCATAAGTGCTACCCATCCAAAATTATTTTCCAAGTCCTCAGCATACAATGCAGGGTTAAAAACCCTGCAATGTACATAATGGCACTGACGAACCGCCCGGGGGGAGAGGAGGGAAATGCTGGAGGGGGAAGGTAAAAAAAAAAAAAAAAAAAAGAGTCCCATTAACCCGTAGATGTAACCAGCATTTAATCCTTCCAGTGCAAGCAGGGGGCCACTGCAAGGGTTTTTTTGAGCTTAAAGTTTAAACTAAAAATAAACTTTTCTTTTTTTTAGTTTAAGAACCATTGGTCCTCCTGTATGGGGCCTGGGCAGCAGAGGGAATCAGATGTGGGCAGGAAGGGTGATCTGTGAATCGGGGGGGGGGGGGGGGGGGATTACCGGAACCGATCTCCTGTTTGGCTCTCTGAAGCAGCTGAAAGTCGGCTTTTTCTCCTCTCCCTCCTGCCAGCTTTGAGCTACTGCAGAGAGACCCATACGGGGGATGGCTTCCAGTAGTTCCCCCCCGCCGCACCATTCACTCTCTTTGTGCACAAAACAAGCTGCCCAGTGACAGTAAATAGGACAGACTGTAACACTGCCATGGTTGCTTACAATGGTCATATAGATTTTTTAAATGTTACCACAATTTTCTCTGACTTTATGGCTAAGTCCTGCCAACTGCTATCCCCCTGTCCAATGAGGACCCCCCTACTGGCCTCGTTGACATTTAGGACAGTTTTATAGAAATTGGTGGCAGAAAATCGCAATGAAATCCATTTTATCTGCAAGTTGTAACCCTGTACAATGTGGAAGATTCCACAGGATATTCAGGCAAGCCACTGTACATGGTGAAAATGTAAAACTACAAATGCCATAATCTTATGTCCCTGCCTCCAGGAGTCAGCTCTCACTACATTATACTTCCTAGGGCTCTGACGCTGGACCTTCCAGCCTCTGATATAGCAGGTTTCTTTGTCCATCTCTCCTCTCCTCTTGTCCAATCATGCAAGGTTTTGTATTATTCAAAGTAGTCTGTGAATAGGCAGAAAAAGAGAGGGGCTGACAGAGCAGTTACTGTGTAGTACAACTTTCCTGACATAGTAGTAGCTGTACTCCTGGCCCTTATTAAAAATCTAGTTACATAGTAGGTGAGGTTGAAAAAAGACCATCAAGTCCAACCTATGTGTGTGATTATATGCCAGTATTACATTGTATATCCCTGTATGTTGCGGTCGTTCAGGTGCTTATCTAATAGTTTTTTTAAGTTATCGATGCTCCCCGCTGAGACCACTGCCTGTGGAAGGGAATTCCACATCCTTACCACTCTTGCAGTAAAGAACCCTCTACACATTTCTTGTTAAAAAAAAAAGAACCCTCTACACAGTTTAAGGTTAAACTGCTCTTCTTCTAATTTTAGTGAATGGCCGCGTGTCTTATTTAATTCCCTTTAGCGGAAAAGCTTTATCCCTATTGTGGAGTCACCAGTAGGGTATTTGTACATTGAAATCATATCCCCTCTCAAGCGTCTCTTCTTCAGAGAGAATAAAGTCAGTGCTCGCAACCTTTCTTCATAACTAATTTTCTTCCAGACCCTTTATTAGCTTTGTTGCCCTTCTCTGGACTCTCTCCAGTTCCAGTACATCCTTCCTGAGGACTGGTGCCCAGAACTGGACAGCATACTCCAGGTGAGGCCGGACCAGAGTCTTGTAGAGCGGGAGAATTATGGTTTTATCTCTGGAGTTGATCCCCTTTTTAATGCATGCCAATATTCTGTTTGCTTTTGCTTGCAGCAGTATGCCATTGCTGAGCCTATCATCTACTACCCCCAGGTCCTTTTCCATCCTAGATTCCCCCAGAGGTTCTCCCCCCAGTGTATAGATTACATCCATTTTTTGCCACCCAAATGCATTATTTTACATTTTTCTACATTAAACCTCATTTTCCATGTAGTTGCCCACCCCATTAATTTGTTCAGATCTTCTTACAAAGTTTTCACATCCTGAAGAGAAGTTATTGCCCTGCTTAGCTTAGTATCGTCTGCAAATACAGAGATTGAGCTGTTTACCCCATCCTCCAGGTTGTTTATGAATAAATTAAAATAAATTAAAATAGGATTGGTCCCAACACAGAATCCTGTGGGACCCCACTTTCCACCTGGACCATTCCGAGTACTCCCCATTTATCACCACCCTCTGAACTCACCCTTGTAGCCAGTTTTCAGTCCATGTACTCACCCTATGGTCCATGCCAACGGACCTTACTTTGTACATTAAACGTTTATGGAAACTAACTATGTACATAGTAAAAAAAAAGGTTAAGTCCATGAGGTGGCATACACCTTATTAGACTTAACTTAGGAAGGATGTGCTGGAACTGGAGAGAGTCCAGAGAAGGGCAACAAAGCTAATAAAGGGACTGGAGGACCTCAGTTATGAGGAACGACTACAAACATTAAACCTATTCTCTCTGGAAAAGAGATGCTTGAGAGGAGATATGATAGCAATATACAAATACTGTACTGGTGACTCTAGCATAGGGTAGAAACTTTTCAGTGGGAGGGAGTTTAAAAAGACACTTGGCCATTCATTTGAATCCCAGTCATGGCCCTATCTGCCTGCAGTTTGCATGTTCTCCCTGTTCCTGTGTGTCTTTCCTCCAGGTACTCCGCTTTCCTCCCACACTCCAAAGATATGCTGGTGGGATAATTGGATCCTGTCTAAATTGGCCCTAGTATGTGTACTGTATGTATGGGTGTGAGTTAGGGAACGTGGATTGTAAGCTCCTTGAGAGCAGGGACTGATGTGAATGTACAATGTATATGTAAAGCGCTGTGTAAATTGACAGCGCTATATAAGTACCTGAAATAAATAAAAAATGAAATAAACAAACTGGAAGAGAAGCAGTTTAACCGTAAAGGGGTTGCAAAGGTTCATGTATTTTCACCTTAATGCATCCTATGCATTAAGGTAAAAAAACACCTAGCCCCCCCCATTTTACTTACCTGAACCCCTTCATTCAGTCATCGGGGATGCACTGTCTCTCTCTAAAAGGGGCTCCCGGCTCTTGATGGGATAGATTGATAGCAGCGCAGCCATTGGCTCCCTCTGCTGTCAATCAAATCCAATGACGCGGGCGCCGGGGGGCAGGGCCGAAGACTCAGGAGCATGGACTCGGGAACGTGCCTGCAAGGTAACCCCCTCCGGGAAGCGCTTCTCCGAGGGGGTTACCAGATGTGGGGAGGAACCGCAAGAGCTGCCGGGGGACCCCAGAAGACGAGGTTCAGGGCCAAACGAGCTGCACAGTGGAGGTAAGTATGATATGTTTGTTATTTTAAAAAAAAAACCCTTACAATCACTTTAAACTGTGTAGAGGGTTATTTACTGTCAGAGCAGTGAGGATGTGAAACTCCCTTCCACAAGCAGTGGTATCAACAAGTAGTGTCAAGGGTTTAAAAAATGATTAGATGGGCACCTTAACTATCGCAGCATACAGGGATACAGGATTTGTTATTGACATAAAGACACATGCACACACACACACACACACAACACAGGTTGAAAAGGATGGACTGGTGTCTTTATTCAACCTTACCAACTGTGTAACCCCGTGCAGGCCAGCATATTTTTAAAATTCCTGGAGTTCAGCTTTAAATATATAGATTTGTAGACTATGCACTACAATACGCAGGTTAACAACTGTTGAGATAAAATATCACCACACAGGGAGAGCATTTGTTCAATGAGTCAGATAACTCTTATGATGGCCATTTACAGCTCAAATTCAAGCTGCGGGTGGCCCTGTTGGCACCATCCAGCTCATCAAACTTCGATCTGAAAATCCACTGAGCCCGATGGGGAATTGTCAGCTTTGCAATGACTTCAATCACATGCAGCCACTGTTTGGGTATTCTGACAGCTGCAGATGTCGGCTATCAGTATGCAGTGGCTGGCTGGGTATTTTCCTTCATCTATGCTGTTAAGCGTTGATAGGGAATCGGAATGAGAAAAATCTTAACTTGTATGGCTAACCTTGGACTTTTATTGTGAAAGGAGCAGTAAAGCACAGCCATTGTGTTGCACAGAAAAGCAGTAAGCCAAAGCTGCATATGTAATACATGACTACATTATCTTTTAAAAAAACAATTGACATATTGATCATTTTATTTACATCAGGTTGATCTCACAGATATATACTGAGAAAATAATGGACAGACTAGACCGTAGACTCCCTTTAATGAAGCGGGTTGGTCATGTGCCCCCGCCGGTTTTATGTCTTTTGACCTCCTGTATTTGGTTTTAATAATTCAGCTGTAGGAAATGCTCTGTTCATCCCCCCATCTATGGGAGTAAATAAAACCTTCCTGTCGTTTTCTGTCATCTTTGTGGACTGAGCTTGTCCAGCGCTCCGTTGGTACCCAAGAGAGCCTGATATAGAGATGCTAATGAGTAGCCCGTGTCCTGCAGGAGCCTGCGGGGAAACCTTTGTCTGCTACTGGCTCTGTTGTGGCACTTTGCTGTGTGTGTGTGTTAAACCCCCTCCTCTGGGCCGGGGATGTCAGCAATATCTCATGTATTTATTATCTCTTTTCAGAGGTGGCGCAGAGCTGCTATTTGACGGGATCAAGAAACACCAGGTGACCTTGCCTAGCCGGTCAGATCCTTGTGAGTATCCTTCATAGTGATGCTTTAGGGTTACCCCTTTATCATGAGATTGGAGGTAAGTGCAGGTCATTCATACACCTGCTCGGCACGTGTTTCATGGGTTAGCTGGCGATAATCAAACGAGAGTATGTGAAACATCTGCATGCCTATAATTGTGATGTTTTTCAGGGGTGGTAGGCTCCTTTTATTCATTATTTTTTCCTAATTGTATCTGTGTGTATAAAGCAAAGTACACCTATTTTTTTTTTTAGGGGCACTCCACCTTTAAAGCTAAACTCCAGGCAAACAACTAAATTCACTTACAGATCTCCTCCCCACCCCTTCCATGTGACAGGACAACAAAAGGTGAAGCGGCACACTGATGAGCTAATCTCTGTCAACCTGCTCTCTCTCCCAATCAGCATGCTCCTTGCACTATAGCATACCTGATTCGCGCCTTGTGCTGCACCTTCCTCCTCCATTTTAAGCTCTGCTGTACAGAAGACTGCAAAAGGGTAATATTTATCAGCATATGACACGCACATTTTCTCCCCTGAAAAAAGGGGGCAAATCACGGGTGCGTGTTATACGCCGATAAAGGATTGGACAAGCGCCGCCGAGCTCCGCCTGAATTCACCAAGCCGTCATCTCCTGTATAATCGTCTCTCACTCGGCTCTGACGTCACACACAAAGTCCCGCCTCCGCCACCGGCATTGGACCAGTGTTCTCTCAATCACAGGAGCTGGTCCAATGCCGTTGGCGGAGGCGGGACTGTGTATGTGACTGCCGACTGAGAGCCGAGTAAACAGGAGATGGCGGCTCGGTGATTTCCTGCATGAGAGATGGTGAGGCTGCAGATGGGCATCAGGCTGTATTGATGGGAGATGGGTGCAGATCAGGCTGCAGATGGGCAAATATTAGGCTGCATTAGGGCTGCAGATGGGCACAGATCAAGCTGCATTGTGACTGCAGATGGGCACATTTCGGGCTGCATTGAGGCTGCAGATGAGCACATATCAGGCTGCATTGAGGCTGCAGATGAGCACATATCAGGCTGCATTGAGGCTGCAGATGAGCACAGATCAGGCTGCATTGAGGCTACAGATGGGCAAATATCAGGCTGCATTGAGGCTGCAGATGAGCACAGATCAGGCTGCATTGAGGCTACAGATGGGAAAATATCAGGCTGCATTGAGGCTGCAGATGAGCACAGATCAGGCTGCATTGAGCCTGTAGATGGGCACAGAACAGGCTGCATTGAGGCTGCAGATGGGCACAGATCAGGTTGCAGATGGGCACAGATCAGGCTGCAATGAGGCTGCAGATGGCACAGATCAGGCTGCATTGAGGCTGCAGATGGCACAGGTCAGGCTGCATTGAGGCTGCTGATGGCACAGGTCAGGCTGCATTGAGACTGCAGATGGGCACAGATCAGGCTGCATTGAGACTGCAGATGGGCACAGATCAGGCTGCATTGAGGCTGCAGATGGGCACAGATCAGGCTGCATTGAGGCTTCAGATGGGCACAGATCAGGCTGCAGATGGCACAGATCAGGCTGCATTGAGGCGGCAGATGGGCACAGATCAGGCTGCATTGGGGTGGCAGATGGGCACAAATCAGGCTGCATTGATGGGCACTGACCATTATTTTGCTTCAAGTTTATTTTGAAAAAAAAAGTTATTTTCCTGAAACCTTCCTCTTAAATTGAAGGTGCGTGTTATATACGGTATTTATTTTAGGTACTTGTATAGCGCTGTCAATGTACGCAGGACTTTACATATATATTGTGAATTCACATCAATCCCTGCCCTCAAGGAGCTTACAATGTAAGGTCCCTAACATTCATACACACTAAGGCCAATTTAGACAGGAGCCTATTAACCTACCAGCATGTCTTTAAAGTGTGGGAGAAAACCTACGCAGGCACAGGGAGAACATGCAAACTTTGTGCAGGTAATGCCGTGGTTGGGATTCGAACAAACGACTCCGTACTGCTAGGCAGAAGTGCTAGCCACTGTGCTGCTCATATCAAGTCAAATTCAGGTACCTACACTGCTCTCATGTGCAGAATTCATGTACTGATGTATGAACAATTACAGAGGTGCACTCATGTCTATATCTGCCCCCTTACCAGTATTTCAGTTATAGGTAGGTTTGGTCACCCACTGGTTTCTTACTTATGTTAGGGATTCTCAGTAAAACATGTTTCCCTATACCACAGAGTCCCTTTTCTGCTTTCATTAAAACTGGTACCTGAAAGCTCTAGGTTTCCTGA
The DNA here is from genome assembly GCA_037952835.1 of Lithobates septentrionalis. Classification (NCBI taxonomy): domain Eukaryota; kingdom Metazoa; phylum Chordata; class Amphibia; order Anura; family Ranidae; genus Lithobates; species Lithobates septentrionalis. The sequence goes on along the minus strand of JBBDGP010000568.1, from coordinate 17,815 downwards.
CAACCATCCCCCCCCCTCCCTTTTTTTTTGTATACATACCTTTCTTTTATAGGTCTTCAGTCTGACCACTGGATTGTGCGGATGTAGGGAAAAGCTTATTTTGCCATTAATCTCTTAGGTCTTACTCATGTGGGCGTACTTAAAGCGGTTGTATACCCGCTGAAATTTTTTTTTTTACCCCTGTAAAGTAAAAGGCATAATGAGCTAGTATGCACCGCATACTAGCTCATTATGAAATACTTACCTTAGAACGAGGCGTCGGTATCTTACCTGGTCCACGCCGAGGGAGCTGTCATGTTGCCTCGGCGTGCCTTCCGGGTATTGCGGTTCCAGCGCTGTGAGTGGCTGGAGCCGCGATGTCATCACTCCCGCGCATGCGCGCGGGAGATTTCTTACCCGGCAAGGTCCGGCAGTTACCGGGCCTTCAGCCGAGAATCCCCTGTGCGCTTATTATAGGCTTACCTGTAGGTAAAAGTAAAAAAAAACGCTATACAACCACTTTAAGCGTACACCTTTGCATGGTTGGTCTTTGCCCACACTGGATGAACAGGTGTTCTGCCTGTGCATTCTTATGCCTCTTCCAGATCACACATTCGCTTACCAGTGAAAAAAGGGGAAGGGTGACAGTCCAGGAATATGTGCATTCAAAAGCAAGTGAGCAGTGATAGATTCCATTGATTTCTGTCTCGATGAGTTCCCTTTTAAGATGAAGTGGAATTTTATTTACTCTGCTGAGGCTCACATAGGCTGAGCAGTAAAACAGTTACAAAAGATTGTCAAAAGGAAGGTTGCTGGAGTGTTGTGTTTATGAAGTCTAAACTTTTATTGCCGTGATGGAAAGCCTCACAAGTCATCCCAAGCTGTGCTGAAATCTGTCATGTTTCTTGCTAATATCAGCCGGTATATAGTCAACTTGTCTGTTCAATCATCTCATTAAGGAGGACCTATACTGGGAAAGCTGTGCCCAAAAAAGCCAAACCGAGAGCAGTGGAGTAGTCACTAGTTTTGCTTGTGGTCCCACAGCAGCTAGGTTTTCCCCATTACTAAAGCTGGCCATAGATGGCCATAAACTAAAAGATTCCTCCATCCACACAAACCAGGTGGATGGAGGAATACACCCGCCAGGAGATTGTATTCTGACATCGGGACCCGACACTGTCAGATTTCACTGATCAGTAACTGTAGCCGCTGATCAACAAAAAATGTTCAACTTGTCTTATTGAAAAGAAGTTGATCTAACAGTTGATATTTGTTGAACAGGGATGACTACACCCTGATTGAAATTTGGCCGGCTCTTTATGAACCAGATAAATTTTGATCCATCGATGGCCATCTTAACTTGCCATGCCTCGTTCTGAACTGCGTCTCTGTGTGGAGGCAGCCATCTTGGTAGAGGAGCGGGCTTTGCTTCCTCCTCGATAACTGGTGGAAGGAATACTCAAGAAGGGGTAGAGGAAGCACTGATCAGCAGAATTAATACAGCAGATGGAGATCCTTGTGTTGCAGGTCCTCAGGTTCAGCAAACAAGGAGAACAGGAAGCAGTACAGTGGTGACATCACCAAATCTGACTCCAAACATCCTAAGACTAGCATTCAGAGGCAGTAATGCCTAAGATGATCTCACACTGCAGATATACTGCTGTGAGGCTAAAGTTTGCCCATACATAGATCAAAATTTGGCCAGTTCAGCAAGGGACTGGACGAAGTTCAATCCATATATGGCCACTGTGGTTAAACAGAAGTCGATCTGCCAATTGATTTTTGTTCAGACACCCTGTTGGTATTTTGTCACTCGATCAGCACCGCAGGTTATAGACTGCAGCACTGATTTGTGTATTCTGATCGCAGAGGAGTCTCCGTACTGTCAGAATATGACACAGCAGAGGATGTGTGGATAGGGGAATCCGGTTAATTTTTTTCATTCAACCAACTGGTTGAGTGAAAAAAGTTAGCCCATGTACGGCCAGTTTAAGAACAAGAGTGGCTAGGCAGAGTCACATGTCAGGAAGGCTACTGCAATTTCTTTAATGCAAATTCAAGAAAATTGCTAAATCTTTCATGATTACAGCATACACACAATTACAATTTCTATGCATTGCTACCCTGTTTCCCCCGAAAATAAGACCTAGCATGATTGTCAGTGATGGCTGCAATATAAGCCCTACCCCCCAAATAAGCCCTATCCTGTTTCCCCGAAAATAAAACCTAGTGTGATTGTCGGTGATGGCTGCAATATAAACCCTACCCCCCCAAATAAGCCCTGCCCTGTTTCCCCGAAAATAAGCCCTACCCTGAAAATAAGACCTACAAAGCCATCACCGACAATCACGCTAGGTCTTATTTTCGGGGGAAACAGGGTATGAGTGAGTTCAGGTCCAGTTTAGAGAGCACAGGGAGAACATGCATACTCCATGCAGGTGGTGTCATGGTTGGGATCTGAACTGATGACACTAGTGCTGCAAAGCAGAAGTTGTAACCACTTAGCCACTGCTATATCAATTTCAATCTAAATTGTGCCATGCTGTTTGTATTTCTTTAGCTTAAAGTACATGTTAAAGTGGTTTTAAGCCCAAAACCAAAAATGTTATATATTCCAGCTTACCAATCCTTAGATGTGGTGGCTGAATCAGTTTTCTTTTCTTTGGCTCTTTTGGGGGAGTGTTAAATGTATTAGCAGATGTAAATACACTAACAAATTGAAGACAAACTCCAGCTCACACTTAATAAGCAGTTACAGCAAACATTTTTTTTTTCTTTTGGGACAAAGGTTTTACATGAATAAATGAAAGCTGATCATTTTAATCACCCCTGGCAGTGTTGTGTTTTTTCTTATTCAATTGTAAACTGATACATTCTGCTGGAGAGCTTCGGCTTTTGAAAAACAGGAGACTTGCTGGCTGGATCACCAGATAAATATAGAAGAAAGAAAGTCTAAAAAAAAAAAGAAACTAATACAGCTATCATATGTAAGAATTGGTAAGCTGCAAATTAATACATGTTTGCTTTTGGGTTTAATACTGCTTTAATTTTATTCATTACTCAAGATAGGCAGCAGCGAATATGGCCTCTCTCTACAGTTACATTTTTTTGGGGATGAGTGATTAGGAGTGTTACATGGAGGACAGTCTAGGAGCAGCCTCTGTCTCTGTGGAATTTATTGTCAGGATACTGCATAAGGTGGGGGGTGGGCTATGCTGGGAACTCTTTAAACTGATTAGAATGCAGCTCACACAGAGGATGATGCCAGCTGTTCCAGTGCCCTCCTCCCACTCCCTCTGCCCCCCTCCTGCTAACTGACCGCCACTGTTTGCTCAGCGCTGAGCCCCCTGCGCGAAATTGCTTTTCAAAAGGACCACTTTCTGCTTAATTAAACAGAGAGTCAACACATCTGTGAAGTTTTCCTGCTCCCCTATTATCTTGATATTGATCCCTCTCAATCCCACCCAGAGTCCCAGACTCTTCACTTTTCAGATATGCTGGCTACCTGTGGCCAGGCCTACTACAGAGCTAAGTCTTGTAAATTTTGTACTTTATGTTGAAAGGTAAAATAAAAAAAAAGTATGCCTACAACTAACACAAGAAAACTCAAATCCCATCAATCTAAAAAAAAAAACAATAGGGCTCACTGTAGCGTTGGATAGTGGTAATCTCCCATTGACCATTCCCACCATCACTGTGGGGTTAGTCCTGGATATCGCCATGTTTTTTCCTTTATTTGAGTCTACTGAATTGAAACTGAGGACTTTTTTTTGACTCAGAGCAGCTCAGGTCCTTCACATGTTTTGGTCAGACTGCCAACTAGGGGCTTCAAACCCAAGTGGTCACCAGCCATTATAGCAGAGGCTGTTTTATTCATTTTTTTTATAGTGATAAAGTTTCTATAAACCTTTGAATTCGAGTTGAGATTGTCTCCGTTGTCATATAATAAAGTTAAAAGAGCTCCCTGAAAAAGAAGAGGACTAATACCTGTGCCTCTGACCTTTGCTTTCTTGAGGAGCTAAGCCACACAAAGAATCTCCAAGGTCTGATACACTTCTGGGTGTTTTAGATGCCTGGCCCCTTGCTGCATGCTGCCGTCCCAAACGCGGTCAACTACTGGTAAGTATAAAGCAGGCCATACACGGAGTGAATTTCTTTCCTGCAACCATGGGTCCACAGACGGTGTTGACAGGGGAATGCCTCCCGCTGAGCCATTGTATTCTCCAGCGGGGGGGTGTGAGGGAAGCTGTCCCTGCTAGGAGAACTCAGTGATTGTTGCTAGCGGCTATACCAGCCACTAGTGATAATTGCTTGTAAAATTTGGCAGGCTAGTTGTACCCAAATTTATCGATCAACATGGGCACATTCAACCTGCCCATAAAGGGTTTGAATCTCGTCCGGTTTCTGCTGAACTGGCCGGGATTCGAACCGTCTATGGCCGACCTTAGTCCTCTTTTAGCAGTTATGCCCCGTACACACGGTCGGACATTGATCGGACATTCCGACAACAAAATCCATGGATTTTTTCCGACGGATGTTGGCTCAAATTTGTTTTGCATACACACGGTCGCACAAAGTTGTCAGAAAATCCGATCGTTCTGAACGCGGTGACGTAAAACACGTACGTCGGGACTATAAACGGGGCAGTAGCCAATAGCTTTCCTCTCTTAATTTATTCTGAGCATGCGTGGCACTTTGTGCGTCGGATTTGTGTACACACGATCGGAATTTCCGACAACAGACTTTGTTGTCGGAAAATTTTATAGCCTGCTCTCAAACTTTGTGTGTCGGAAATTCCGATGGAAAAATGTGTGATGGAGCCTACACACGGTCGGAATTTCCGACAACACGCTCCGATCGGACATTTTCTATCGGAAAATCCGACCGTGTGTACAGGGGATTAGTGTACGCAGTCATTTAAGGTAATTTTAGGGTTAGTTAGAGTAACCACTGTTCCATAAGATCCAGGTTACAATTCAAACACTGCATTCACACTTTTATGAGAAATGCTCCACAAACCGTTTCCCAAATGCCCATTTACACTAATTTGATTACTGCTCATCGCCAAATCTATACTATATTGGAGGTACACCACTGCATTGTTTTACTGATCTTAAAGCAGGTTAGGCACAAACAGCAGTCTGTTCTGAAAGTCTGACGGAGGACATCAACTAATCTGGGTATTGCCAAACCGGTCCAGCTCATGAAATCAATTAAATGAACGTCTCCTAAAGTCTGGGAAACCCCCACCCTTTACATTTTTCACTGCTGGAGGAAATCTCTTCTCCCCCTGTTCTATTGACAACTGTAAAAGTTCCATTGAAGTTCCTTTCCATTTCAGGGATAAGCGTAGTAGTTAGGGTTGATTTCTTCCAACAGGGGCAGAGCAGTAACAATCTGGCAGAGGATCTGACACTTTGCCACTGTATCCAGAACTGGGATAAAATCTAGTGAACTGGTGTACTGCTTCCCTCTTTTGGTAATACGGGAGCCATTTTTGCTTACCTGTGTATATTTCAGTATAGGAATTCCAGATGGGTCCACTGTAGCCTCCTCGCTGTCTCTCCCCCACTGAAATTCTGAACATCAGGTCCATCCAGATTTAAAGGATTGGACTTGGTGTCTTTGTTTTTAGCCTTATCCACAATGTAACCTTATTGTAACCACTAATCATAATTAAAACTTACCTTGGCTGCCTGAGTCTAGCTAGTTATACATGAAGCAGAATGAAAGTAGGTTTCCGGTAGCAGATACACCCACCGGACATGTGAAGAACTCTGCAAATACAATGCAAAGTTCAGTAAAGCATAACTCCATGTTTACTGTGTCTTTAAATAGTTCATTTGGGCCACAAACTATTTCCTTTACTTAGATCTTGCGGCTGTGCGCTCTGTATAAAGTATATGCAACCTCATCTATGTACAGTATACAGCGTTGTGTTCCAGCAGTGGGGCGAAGACTTCCCAGTCTTGGTACCAGAACAAAATCGAGTCGGGTTGAACGCTGTTCAGTAATGCACAGGTAGCTTTGTTTTCTATGAATGAATGAATGCAAAGATTCCTCTAATTGGCAGAGAGGAGGGCAGATGGTGTCACAAACTCTGCCTCAGCCAATCGTAAGAAGCTTTGTATTCCTAAAATACAAAGCTCCCTGTGAATGGCAGAGCAGCGCTCAGCTCAACTCGATTTTGTACCTGGAGAGGGATGGGAAGCCTCCATCATGCTGCAGGAACACAGCGCTATATGCTACACTGACGCGATGTACAGTTTATGTAGCACTCCCAACAAGCGCACCTGTCAGTGAAGGGAATAGGCCCCAACAATGCACAGTAAATATAGAGTTGGGCTTTAAACTGAGTACACTTTCTGCCTTTAGCACACTTGCGGGGTTAGCTGGATAAATTAGCATATTGTTGGTTAATTTTTATTTCTTGGCTGCAATTGTTCTTCAGTAGGGCTTAATAAAAAATGCAAACAACTCTATAAAAAGGGCTTGAGACCGGCATTCCCTTCAGATGAAAAAAAATAATGTAATTTTAGAGAGCGTTGAAATTACATTGTCAAATCCAGCATCTAGTACAGCAGCAATCTTTACATTTGGTTCACACGCCAGAGATCGCTGTAGATGCTGCTGTGCCCCGACAATATGGTGAACGGGGGGGATGACGCCCACTGTGTAGGAAGGGCAGAGAGCCATGGCTGCTACATGTAATGGAGAGCGACGCTGGTCATTGCAGGGTCAGGTGCAGGGATGCGAAGGCTCGTTTATCAGCCTGACTCAGGAAGGTCAGATAGTTGTGCCTGCTTCCCACCCGCCCACATTCTCTATCCAGGGAAGCTATTGTATAGGGGAGTTACCATGGAGAGCCCAGCATCAGCTCGCTATCCCCATTGTTCCCAGTCTGGGAAGGGGCCTTTCCTTCTGTCTAATGAGTAACCAGAGGGCTATTAAAACCTGCTACAAGTGTACAGGCCCATGCAGTCCACCCCTAACAAAGAAATGGTAGGATTCTCGACGGCAGAGCCACGATATCTGATTTACAGTAGCAGCCTTCATCATTCTGGCAGCTTGCTGTACAGTACTGAATAATCAGTTTCTTTTTATTGCCACCTGCAGATGGTTTTCAGAAACCACATCCCATGGTATAAGACACCGCATGCTTTGAACTCCAGTGAAGCTACCAAATATACTGCCGATAACCCATGACAAGAACCCAGTTTTTTAAAAAAAATATGGAGACTGGTGATCTCCTTCTGAAATTGCTAGTTACTTGGCTGTCCCAGGAATAAGCATAGTTACATAGATACATAGTAGGTGAGGTTGAAAAAAGACACCATCAAGTCCAACCTATGTGTGTGATTATATGTCAGTATTACATTGTATATCCCTGTATGTTGCGGTTGCTCAGGTGCTTGTCTAATAGTTTTTGAAACTATTGATGCTCCCCGCTGAGACCACCGCCTGTGGAAGGGAATTCTACATTTTTCCCGCTCTTATGCCGCGTACATACGATCGGACATTCCGACAACAAAATCCTGGATTTTTTTCCGACGGATGTTGGCTCAAACTTGTCTTGCATACACACGGTCACACAAATGTTGTCGGAAATTCCGAACGTCAAGAGCGAGATGACGTATAACGCGTACAACAAGCCGAGAAAAATGAAGTTCAATAACCAGTGCGGCTCTTCTGCTTGATTCCGAGCATGTGTGGAATTTTGGGCGTCGGGCTTTCCAACAACGGATTTTGTTGTCGGAAAATTTGAGATGGAGCTCTCAAATTTTTGTTGTCAAAAATTCCGACAGAAAATGTCCGATGGAGCCTACACACGGTCAGAATTTCCGACTACAAGCTCACATCGAACATTTGTTGACGGCAATTCCGACCGTATTACAGTAAGAACCCTCTACGTAGTTTAAAGTTAAACCTCTTTTCTTCTAATTTTAATGAGTGGCCACTTGTCTTGTAAAAGTTTTACCCCTATTGTGGGGTCACCAGTACGTTATTTGCAAATTTAAATCCTATCCCCTCTCAAGCGTCTCTTCTCCAGAAGAGAATAAGTTCAGTGCTCGCAAGATATCCTCCAGACCCTTTATTAGCTTTGTTGCCCTTCTTTGTGCTCGCTCCATTTCCAGTACATCCTTCCTGAGGACTGGTGCCCAGAACTGGACAGCATACTCTAGGTGCGGCCGGACCAGAGTCTTGTAGAGCGGGATAATTCTCGTTTTATCTCTGGAGTTGATCCCCTTTTTAATGCATGCCAATATTATGTTTGCTTTGTTAGCGGCAGCTTGGCATTGCATGCCATTGCTGAGCCTATCATCTACTAGGACCCCCAGGTCCTTTTCTATCCTAGATTCCCCCAGAGGTTCTCCCCCCAGTGTATAGATTGCATTCATATTTTTGCCACCCAAATGCATTATTTAACATTTTTCTACATTGAACCTCATTTGCCATGTAGTTGCCCACCACATTAATTTGTTCAGATCTTTTTGCAAGGTTTCCACATCCTGCGGAGAAGTTATTGCCCTGCTTAGCTTAGTATCGTCATGCACCAAGTGAAGTTAGAACTCCTGATTTGCATGCTTGTTCCGGGACAGTGACAAGTTATTGATGTCATTGGATTAGCATGACAGCTAGCTAACATTTTCAAAAGGATAGGCTAGCAGTAGAAACCTACACAATTCTTTAGTCAGACATGGCTAATTTTCTCACTCTCATAACTGCAGGTGCCTAGGGTTACCAACTCATCCCTTTATAACAGAGCGCAGGTTGTGAGGCTGATTTAATGCAGAGGCACCAAGTGAGTTCAATGCCCCGTACACACGATCGGAAATTCCACCAGCAAAAGTCTGATGTGAGCTTTTGGTCAGAAATTCCGACCGTGTGTATGCTCCATCGGACTTTTGCTGGTGGAATTCCCTCCAGCAAAAGATTGAGAGCATGTTCTCAATTTTTCGGTCGGAAAAAGTTCCGATCGGAAACTCCCATCGTCTGTACCAATTCCGACGTGCAAAATTCCTACACATGCTCGGAAACAATTTGACGCATGCTCTGAAGCATTGAACTTCATTTTCTCGGCTCGTCGTAGTGTTGTACGTCACCGCGTTCTTGACGGTCGAAAGTTCAGAGAACTTTTGTGTGACCGTGTGTATGCAAGCCAAGCTTGAGCGGAATTCCGTCAGAAAAACCATCCAAGTTTTTTCAGACGGAAAATCCGCTCGTGTCTATGGGGCATTAGTATCACCCTAATCAGCCACAGAACCTGTGTAATTAATATGTGTTTGGTTTTAAAGGGATGAGGTGGCAACTCTACAGGTGCCCCTCACTTATCTACTCCAGGCGGGGTGCATGCAAACTCTGAACTTGTAGTTTCCACAAATCAAATATCCGTGCTGCAGATGGAAGTGGTACACCATTTTCTTGACAGATCAATAACTTTATTAAAATAAACGGCCGCTCTCATCCCGCCAGACTTCTCCCTATGGCGCTTTTTACTCTAAACGGAGCGTAATCGCTAAGTACTCTCTAGTAGGCTATAGTAAGAGCGTAAAACTCGTCACTAGTGTGTGAGTGACTGTTTATGAAAGATATCAAACATGACTATTGTCAAATATTTGAAATTTAGCAAAAAATTTAGCAAAAAAAAAAATGATTCAAAGTACATCTAAAAGCAAATGCTTTTTTTTTAATAGAGTAGAGAAGGATTAAAACAGTCATTGTTGCCATCTGTGTCTCATTACAGAGATTTCCCTTCACACCCTGTCTTGTAGACTCAACAAGAAATAAGGGGATATCTTTGCCAGGTGAGGAAAATCACCTATTGGACATTTGTCAGTGGAAAAAGTGCCCCCTTTGGAATATTTCCCATCTATTCCTGTAGCTGAGATCCTCCAGTCCCTTTATTAACTTTGTTGCCCTTCTCTGGACTCTCTCCAGTTCCAGTACGTCCCTCCTGAGGACTGGTGCCCAGAACTGGACAGCATACTCCAGGTGCGGCCAGACCAGAGTCTTGTAGAGCGGGAGAATTATCATTTTATCTCTGCAGGGAATCCCATTTTTAATGCATGCCAATATTCTGCAGGCTTTGCTTGCAGCAGCTTGGCATTGCATGCCATTGCTGAGCCTGTCATCTGCTAGGACCTCCAGGTCCTTTTCAATGTTAGATTCCTCTCGGAAGTTCTCCCCCTAGCGAGTAATTTGTGTTCTTATTTTTAGCACCCAAATGCATTACTTTACATTTTTCAACATTAAACCTCATTTGCCATGTAGTTACCCACCTCATTATTTTATTTAGGTCTTCTTGCAAGGTTTCCACATCCCACGCAGAAGTTATTGCCATGCTTAACTTTGTATCATCTGCAAATACTGAGATTGCGCTACCTATCCCATCCTCTATATTGTTTATGAATAAACTAAACAGAATTGGGCCCAGGACAGGTCCTTGGGGGACCCCACTTACTACACCGGACCATTCCGAGTACTGGCTATTTATCACCACCCTTTGGACTTGCCCCTGTGGCCGGTTCAATCCAGGTACTCCCCCTATGGTCCATACCGACAGACCTCAGTTTGTAAAGTTCCTGTGTGTTCCCCTGCGGTGCACTGAATCGCACAAAAAGTAATGCATGCCCTACTTTTTGAAAACACGCTAATTAGGGGACAGTCGGACAGATTGGGGTAGGGAGTTCCAAAGGATGGGAGAAGCTCTGGAGAAATCCTGGAGGAGAGCATGGGAGGAGGTAACAATGGAGCTAGAGAGCAAGGAGGTCTTGGGATGACCGAAGAGAGCAGCTTGGTTGGTATTTTGGGACTAGGTTAGTGATGTAGCTGGGGGCAGAGTTATGGATGGCTTTGTAAATTATTGTTAGTACTTTGAATTTTATTCATTGGGTGAGTGGAAGCCAGTGGAGGGATTGGCAGAGAGTGGTGGAGGACACTGAATGGTTGGTAAGGTGGATGAGTCTTGCAGCGGCATTCATTATGGACTGAAGGGGGGATAGTCTATGATCTAGATTGTAGATCTATGTTTTGATCCAACTGCTTATCTAGTAGAACCAGGCAAGACCCAGGAGCCACAGCGGAGTGTGGATGTTATTGCTGGGTTTTTCTGATGGCAACAGGTATTTAAAGCGGTATTAAACCCAAAACCAAAAAAGTAATTTATTGCAGCTTACCGATCATTAGATTTGGTGGCTGCATTCTTTTTCTCTTTTTTTAGGGTTTTATCCCTCTGTTTTCACCTGATGATCTGGCCTGTAACACGCCTCTTGTATTAGAGTAGGGAAAACAGGTGTTCATCCTGAGTGCTGACTATCCCTTTCCTTATCCTGTATTAGAGTACCCCCACTCTGGATGAAGGAGCATAGGGGGCACAGCAGACAGCAGCTTTGTCAGTCTGGGAGAGGGGAGTGTTAAACAGACTTAAATACACTAACAAATAGAAGCCAAACTCCAGCTGACTCTTTATAATCAGTTACAGTAAACTGTTTTTTCTTTTTAAAAATGTTCATTGTAAGCTCCTCTGCTAGTTATTCATGTTAATATTATTGTACAGGTTTTCTATACCGCCAACAGTTTGCGCAGCGCTTCACAACGTTAGGGCAAACAGTACAGTTGCAATACGATTCAATACAGGAGGAATCAGAAGGGCCCTGCTCATTAGAGCTTACAGTTTAAAAGGGAGGGTCAAGTGATACAAAAGGTAATAGCTGTGGGGGATGTTAGGTAGAGGCAGGGTAGGCTTCTAGGAAGAGAAAGATTTTCAGGGATTGCCTAAAAGTGGACAGAGTAGGACATAGTCAGGCAGATTGGGGTAGGGAATTCCAAAGGATGGGAGAGGCTTAGGAGAAGTCCTGGAGTCGAGCATGGGAGGAGGTGACAAGGGAACTAGAGTGCAGGAGGTCTTGGGAGGAATGAAAAGAACAATTAGGCCGTGTGCACATATGTGTGGCCATGGTTTCCAGCATGGGATCCGAGGTGTGTTTGTTCACCGGTTCAGGTGCGATTCAGGCCCAAATTTTTGCCTGAATTCGTACCTGAACCGGACCCTTTTGGAATTTACACTGCCTGCCCCGGACATATATGAACTGGCTCCATTGAGAGACGGTCACACTCACATGTCATGTTATGTAAACCCGGCCTTAGATTGGTATTTTGAAACTAGGTTAGTAATGTAGCTGGGGGGGCCAAGTTCTGGATGGCTTGTAAGTTGTTGTTCGTATTTTGAATTTAATTTTGTTGGGTGAGTGGCAGCCAATGGAGGGATTGACAGAGAGGGGTAGCAGCCACTGAGCGGTTTGTAAGGTTGATGAGTCTGGCAGCAGCATTCATGATGGACTGAAGGGGGGATAGACTATGTAAATGTAAGCCAATGAGGAGGGAGGTGCAGTAGTGGAGGCGAGAGATGACCCGTGAGTGGATTAGGAGCATTGTGGTGTCATTGGTTAGGAAGGTATGTATTTTGGAGATGTTGCAGGAGGTTGAGGAGGCAGGCTTTGGACGGTGATTGGATATGGGGCCGAAAGGAGAGTTCAGAGTCAAGGATTACACCTAGCACCCTGGCATGTGGGGAAGGGTTGATAGTTGACCCATTTCTCTTGACAGAGAAGTTAGGGGAAAGGCCACATCATGGTGGAGAAATAGTATGAGCTCAGTTTTGAACATGTTGAGTTTGAGGAAGTAGTGCGACATCCAGACTGATATGTTTGTCAGTAAATTAGTGATAGGTGAGGAGGCTGATGGTGTGAGCTGAGGGTTAGAGAGATAGATTTGGGTGTCGTCAGCATAGAAATTATATTGAAAGCTATTGGGGGCTATCAGTTGAATCAGGGAGGAGTTGTAGATTGCGAATAGGAGAGGTCCAAGAACAGAACCTTAGGGGACCCTGACATAGAAAGGAAGATGAGAGGAGGATGTAGAATTGTAAGCGACGAAAAGGTGTGGTGGGATAGGTGGAATGAGAGCCATTGAAGAGCACAGTCATGGAGACCAAAGGAGTGGAGTCTTTTGAGGAGGAAGGGGTGGTCAGCTGTATCAAAGGCAGCAGAGAGTTCCAAGAGTATGAGTACAGAATAGTGTCCATTGGATTTTGCTGTTAGTAGGTCATTTGTGAGTTTTAAACGAGCAGTTTCTATGCAGTGTTGAGGGTGAAATCCAGACTGAAGTGGATCGAGAAGATTAATGTGGGTTTCTGTCAGAAACCATGAACCAGACCGAGACAGAAGAACAGTAAAATCACACTTGTTTATTAATAAAAATAAAAAGGTAAATGGAGTAAGCATAGTCAAAGCATAGCCAGAGTCCAGTAACCGGATTGGGTAGTCAGCCGAGCCAGAGTCCAGTAACCGGATTGGTTAGTCAGCCGAGCCAGAGTCCAGTAACCGGATTGGTTAGTCAGCCGAGCCAGAGTCCGGTAACCGGATTGGTTAGTCAGCCGAGCCAGAGTCCGGTAACCGGATTGGTTAGTCAGCCGAGCCAGAGTCCAGTAACCGGATTGGGTAGTCAGCCGAGCCAGAGTCCAGTAACCGGATTGGGTAGTCAGCCGAGCCAGAGTCCAGTAACCGGATTGGGTAGTCGGCCAAGCCAGAGTTCAGTAACCAGATCGGGTAGTCAGCCAGGCCAGAAGTCAGGGATCCAAGTAGAGGAACAGCAAGCAGAATAAGGAGCCAGAAGGGATGTCAGCAAAGCCAATCTTTAAACAGGAATTCAGGAGATGGTTTCTTGTGATGGGACCAAGGCGAAGGCAGGAATGAAGTGAGCTGGATATCTTTAAGTAGGCGGGACTGACGAGCAAATCCACAACAGTTGGTTAACTGTGGAGAGAGATGAGAGCTGGCAATTGGCTGACAGCTGAGCGGCCAGCTCAGAGAAGGAAGGGCTGAGCCAGCCCTGACAGTTTCGGGGGCGCACCCCCTTACTCAGAGCTGAGGAGGGGGTTGTGCCCCCGAAATGCGTCCGCTTGGCTATAGAGCGAGATACAATTGGAGCACACATACCTTACACTATATGGCATCTTGTGGTCTATGTGTTTTTACCAGTTGCACTTTTGTAAGTATCCCATTTTTATCCATTTTTTTTTGCTCAAATAAATGTTTTTGTGGTAATGAACTAGGTGCTTGTGCCTTCCTGTCTTCTTGTTTTTGTAGTTACACATGATGAATGTATTTAGACAAGATTAGATAATTCCGGGAGTTTGGCTTTAATTATACGGGGGCTGTAAAGGACCCATCTTATCCCATAGCTCAGCAGATTATCCCTTTTCCCATAGTACCCCTTACATGGTCTTCATGAACCTAAAGGACTGTCACATAACCGTCATTTTTTGCTTTCGTCAGGGGACATCAAACATTTGCTGGTGTGGATCAAAGATAATTTGCTGAAGGAACGTCCTGAGCTGTTTATTCAAGGAGATACAGTGTAAGTATTGTGTATTATTATAGAGTGAGCTTTCTGGGTGTGAGGATGTCTTTCAATGAGTGTAAGGCTGTACCAACACTAGTGCAGTGGTATCTGATACCAGCGGGGACTGGTAAATCAATCACTGCATTAACAAAATGTGCTATTTATTAGATGAATTATACTATCAGTACCATAAAAGGCTGTAACTATTCCTGAAAATAACACAGAACACAAGTATTTGCCACACAAATATCTCCATGTCAGGGGGACTTTGTATAGGATCATTATTATTTTGATAATCTGATGTTTAGTATCCTCAGTGATAAAAGTCCAAACCAAGCCGTGTCCTCTCTCCATTTTGAAATGTGATGGGTGTGTTTCTGTTCTTTTAGGAGGCCGGGGATTCTGGTTCTGGTTAATGATGCAGATTGGGAACTGATGGTAAGCAAATAAATACGTAAGTCTCTTATTTTCATGCACAGGTAAATTCTTAATGAACACAAATAACAGTAGGCCTATTCAATAAAATAGTTTAAAGAGCAAATGCAGTAGCTATAGTGATCGATAGTACATCTTGTACTATTTCCTTTTCCATAGTAAAACTGGCCATGGACTAGAATGTTCGACTAGTCATCGAACATTTGTATGAAAATCTTCATTTCATAAGTACCTTTTGATGACTTGACAAATGTCTTTGAAACGTACTTCAAAATTTCATTTGTTTTTAACGTTTTTGATTTTTTTTTCACAAACAAAACCCAAATTCACTGTTAGAAATTTAGTCGTTCAACAGAAATTTTCATCTGGCTCCTTTGACTTTTTCATCTTTTTGGTCAAAAATGAATGAATGACCCCACTATTGATTCCAGGATCGAAAAAACGTTCCTGAAAACCTTTCTAACTGAATTATTCGAATGTATGACCAGCTTTATATAGCTAGCCTCGGGTGGCTAGATTTCTTTCAATCACTGAGCAGGCTGAAGGAGAGAAAAGCAGTAGATTCCTCCATTGATGCTAAACAGTGGAAGGAGGAATCTTCACTGATGGCTGAAGCTTCCACAACACCCACAGCTGATTGAATACCTGAACAGTGACTACATCTGATAGAATGCAGTCACTGTCCGGCAGACAATTTTCTCTCGATCTCTTTCTTTCAATCTTCCTCTTTCGATAGAAACGCACACAGATCCATAGCTCCTCTCAAAACCGGCCTCTCTTGAACATGAACAACCTGGTTGCTGGCCATCACAGTCCATCTCCACTCTTAAAGGGGTTTTAAAGGCAGAAGGTTTTTTTTTATCTTAATGCATTATATGCATTGAAGGGGTTGTAAACCCTCGTGTTTTTTCATCCTATGCATTAAGGTGAAAAAACTTTTGTCACTGAGCAGCCCCCCCCCCCACGTTTTGCTCACCTGAGCTCTTTCGTACCCACGACGGAGACGCTCGCTACCTCTGTGCCCGGGGTTCTCGGCTCTGGATTGAATAGATTGATAGCAGCGCAGCCATTGGCTCCCGCTGCTGTCAATCAAATACAATGATGTGGGGGGCGGGGCCGGCATTCTGTGTCTATGGACGCAAATGCTGGACTCAGGAGCGTGCCCGCACGGTAACCCCCAAGGAGAGAGCTTCTCCAAGGGGGTCTACCG
Source organism: Lithobates septentrionalis (assembly GCA_037952835.1). NCBI lineage: Eukaryota > Metazoa > Chordata > Amphibia > Anura > Ranidae > Lithobates > Lithobates septentrionalis. Next base: position 1,788 of record JBBDGP010000568.1, on the reverse strand, counting down.
ATTCAGGGAGAAGCCGCGAGCGCCGTTGGGGGACCCCAGAAGTCGAGGATCGGGGGCCACTCTGTGCAAAATGAACTGCAGAGTGGAGGTAAGTATGACATTTTTGTTATTTAAAAAAACAAATAGACGAGGGTTTACAACCCTTTTAAGATAAAAAGCCTTCTGTGTGCAGAAGCCCCCCTAATACTTACCCGAGCCCTATCTCTATCCAGCGATGTCCACGAGTCCCTTGGCTGTACAGGACTTTCCCTCCTGATTGGCTGAGACACAGCAGTAGCACCATTGGCTCCTGCTGCTGTCAATCAAAGTCAGTTAGCCAGTCAGGAGAGAGGGGGCGGGGCCGAACCGCAGCTCTGTGTCTGAATTGACACACAGAGCTGCAGCTTAGCTTGGGTGCCCCCATAGCAAGCTGCTTGCTGTGGGGACACTCGACAGGATGAAGGGGCCAGGAGCAGCTAACGGAGCCCCTGAGAAGGATCAAGGCTGCTCTGTGCAAATCCACTGCACAGGGCAGGTAAGTATTTAAAAAAATTAAAAAAAAAAAAAAAAGAGAGAATTTACAATCACTTTAATGGAAAATAGGAAAAAGTATCAGCCACACTCCAATTAGCTCTTACAGTATTTTTTTTATTAATCAGTGAATTGACTGCATATAGTGGTGACTCCAACCCAAAACCATCCTTCCTTGATGCATTTCACTACTCCTGGCTTGCTCACAAGGATAGGGCAAGTCTTCCCCTATCCTTGTGAGCAAGCCAGGTGTGGAAAAATGCATCAAGGAAGGATGGTTTTGGGTTGGAGTCATCACTATATGCAGTCAATTCACTGATTGATAAAAACCCTGCAAGAAGAGCTAATTGGAGTGTGGATGATATTTTCAGTTTTTGATGATTTGATCTCTCGCTCTCTTTCGATTCCTCCTTTGATCACTCTCCGACCTCTCTCTGTCTCTTTCTCTCTCTCCCTTTTGATCTCTCTCTCCCTTCTGATCTCTCTCTCCCTCTTTCAGTCTCTCTTTCTATCCCTCTGTCCTTCAATCTCTCTCTCAATCTCTTTCTTTATCTCTTTCTTTCATTCTCTATTTCCATCTCTCTTTCTCTTTAGATCTTTCACTTTCAATCTCTCTCTCACTTCCCCTATTTCCCTAAACTTTTCAATTTCTTTTGGTCTCCCTCTATCGCTGTCTTTTGATATCTCTCTCTCTTTCAGTCTCCCTCTCTATTTCTCTTTCGATCCCTCTTCTTCCTCCGCGATTTCTTTTATTTCAATCTCTCTTGCACTTTCGATCTCTCATTTTTGATCTCCCTCTCTCTCTATCTTTATCTCAGTCTTGCGCTCTCTCTTTCTCTCTCACACTCTCTTTTTCTCTCTCCTCTCTCTCACAATCTCTCTCTCTCTCTCCTCTCTCACACACACACACACACTCTCTCCTCTCTCTCTCCTCTCTCTCTCACTCTCTCTCTCACTCTCTCTCTCACTCTCTCTCTCACTCTCTCTCTCCTCTCCTCTCTCCTCTCTCTCTCTCTCACACACACACACACACACACACACACACACACCCCTCTCTCCTCTCTCACACGCTCTCCCTCTCTCTCTCTCTCTCTCTCTCTCTCTCTCTCTCTCTCTCTCTCTCTCTCTCACTCTCCTCTCTCTCTCTCTCACTCTCTCTCTCTCTCCTCTCTCTCTCTCACTCTCTCTCTCTCTCTCTCTCTCTCTCACTCTCTCTCTCTCTCCTCTCTCTCTCACTCTCTCCTCTCTCTCTCTCTCACTCTCTCCTCTCTCTCTCTC